>VXAX01007849.1:61762-141751 GCA_013399835.1 Leptocoma aspasia | reverse complement strand
AAAAAATACAATATGAATTAAAAAAAAGAAGAAAAAATTAAAGAAAAAAGGAAGGAAAGAAAAGTCAGAGTGCAGTCACACCAAGTCCACTCATTGGAAAATATACCAAGTTTAAAATTTTTTATATAACTTTAGATAGGGGTTTTGTTCGCCCCAGGGGAAAGGAATTTTAAGTTTCTTTTCAAAGAATTGTTTGAAATCCTTTGAAATCATCACTCAAGGCGTGATGAGCTTAACTTCTCAGCACAGAAGATACACAAAAGATAATGACCATTAACGACCATCAACTCCAAATATCACCCCTGGCATGGTCAGCAACACCTGGTCCAGAAAAGACCGATAAAACAACCAAGGAATGAGGGCCACATGAACATTGGAGGTGAAGAAATCCAGAAATCCGTAACCAAAAGAAACCAAATACTAAGAACTGTGTAACTTGGGACCAATAAACTTTGACCCAATGAATTTCTATGGGTTTTGATTGTATAAGTATCTGAAAAATTTAAGAGCCATGGAACTTAAGAGCCGTGTCATGGAACGTTTTCTCTGCACACCCGGGCTATGTGTGGCTGAAATTATTCCTGTTGCACACCCTGGACAGAATAAAGTAATGACTTGATTCTCTAACACTAGAAGTGCTGTTGGAGGGACTTTTTTCCCTCCCAGTATTGGTGACACATTCTTTCTGATAACTGGGTAAAGAACCAGCAATAGTCTATGAACTCAGGGAGAAATAAAAGAAGCCAAATAGCCTATAGGGTTCTGATTCATTTATTGAATACATGACAGGTAAGACAGACAGTGTAAAATCACATGTATTATTTGTACTTAAAAAAATTACAATAAATTACTGAATAATTAGTAAAAGCAGTTTTACTAATGGCTGCTCTCCAGTGATACAGGACAGAGGAGGCAGAGAAATAAGAAGTATGTACCAGCTGTGAATACAGACCAAAAATATAATGGGGATGAATTAACACTGAGTAGCACACCAAGTAGTGTAAAATGGGAACATCCATGGGTGTCCTTCCTACCTTTAGATCCCAAGTGCCAGCCAAAAGCTGGATCAAACCTTGCCTTCAGTGCAGGGTCTGCTCTGGCTGAGCAGCAGTGTCTCTCGCCCTGCCCCTGCCAGGCCACTGCCTCTGTGCTGAGATGAGTTTATCTGTAGTAGCAGCATTACTTCTCCTCCCTTGGAGAACACACCCTGCTACCAGAAGGGCAACTCATAGTTTCCTCTGGTTTTAATTGATGTAAAAGAGCACTCACTCAGTCTCCCAGTTATTTTGTCTCTAACTGGAACGAGCTCTGGTATTGAGGTTTCCCATAAGGGGCTGATGGCAGAGCCACGCTGCTCTGAATTCTTCCCCTTCAGGTACAAATGCCCTTGGATGTGCAGTAGTTTCTATGAGCATGACCATTGCTAAACTCTCAAGAAAGGACACTGAGCAGCAGCAGGTGGCACAGTGCTCCTGCACAACTTCTGCCCCAAGCATTTGTGAGGGCTGACTAATCACAGTATTCTTAGGGGTCTTCCTAAAGGGCCCCTAAGGTCCCCCTCCTAGGTCCTCCTTAGGGGACCCATCACTAGCCAGGAAAAACAGGGAATCAGCACTAAGCAATGAATGTACTGACAGGGAAAGTCCAGCAGACCAGTGTGGCACTGCACTGGAATGCTGAGGATGATTCACTGACTTCTATTTCAGGAACTTATTCCCTCTTTATAACCATCATAGGCCCACTGATTGACTCAGTATCACTTCTGCACTGAAGTCAAGGAGCTTGTGGCTTCCCAGACAAACTAAAAACAATGGCTTTCAAAGAAACAGAAAAGCAAATGCTAGAAAACCAGGTTTGCCTGAAAATTCCTGAATTCTGAAGTAGAAAGTACGTGATCGTACACTATGAAAATGCCAAATCACATGTGAAAGAAACCTACAGGTCTCAGCAATGTCTGTGTTTAGATCTTAGGGTGCTGGGAGCAGTGGAGCACATTTGCTTTATAGCTGCTGAGTCACAGAACAGCTTACAAGAACGTACAGGATTATTTATAGGTCAGAGTCCTACAGCACTTGACTACACTGCATTAGCTCTCGGACTGGCAGCCAGAGGTGAGCATGGTTTCAAGCCAGGCTGCATCTGCTATGCAAGTTACCCAGGAACCTACAGCAAACAAGGGCAGGCAAGGAGCAGTTACTCTCTGAAATAAAACTTCATTGAAATAAAAGATAGCAAAAGGCAGACATGCATAATTTATGGTGGTAATTCTATGTCAGGGGCTATTAGGTTCTAATGGCTCTCAAGAATGTAAATCTAATTCTCTCAGCCAGAGTAACCAAAGAACCATCTACACAGTCACTGTCAGGAGCCCCTTATCAATTGGATTCTATTGTAATCGTGTAGTTACTGATCTCTGAATAAACAAAAAAAAACCCCAAACAGAAAATACCAAGCCATCCTGCCACCTGCCACACTATCTTCCTGTTTTGTCTCCCAAAGACAACTCCTGCTTTCTTGAGTTCACCCTGACACAGAGGAAAGTTCATAGTCACTGGATGAACTGAACTGCCTCTCTACCTTCTTCTGATCTTTGATCTTTTGGAGAATGTTGACTTTTTTCTCAAAGTAGTTTACAAGGGCTGTTTCTGTCAGCATGGAGGCCAAGATCTGCTCGAAGGAGATGGACCAGTCAGTGTCAATGGTGCTGCCATACCTGGCAGCTGCACTGCTGCCCTCACAGCCGACCAGCACCGTGTCGTCCGCGATGTCTTCGCACTGCAGGGAGCCCGTGCTGACCATGGAGTAGGAAGACATGGACATATCATCTTTGGTCTCATCATCTGATAGCAGCTGTAAGGGAGAGCCTTGTCCTTCCCCTGACCCGTCTCCTAGAGTTTGGTTTTCCTGCTGTTTTTTTTCAGGCTGAGCATCAACGCTGGCTTTGTCCTCATGGTCAGCTTGGGGTTGCTCCTCCACTGCTGAATTCTGACTCTGTTCAGATGTTGGTGACTCCTCTTCACTCACAGGATCTTGGGTACTGTTTGCTTTGCACTCCTCAGACTTCCTTGTGGGCCTGTTGGAGAATTTTTTTCCAACTTCCCCAATCCGCAGCAGCAGGCTGGCCACAGTGGCGATGGCATGGTACAGCTCCTGCTCCACAGGGTCCTCACTGAACATGTTGTAAAGGGTCTTGCATAACTCTATGAACTGTTCCTTTAAAAGACAAAGACCAAATAATCAGGCTGAAAAAAGTTGTCAGTGACAGATGAAGCAACAGGCACCATCTCAAATGACTCATTGCTTATTTGCCTCCCCACCAAGTAGCAACTTACTGGACTGATTCAGAACGGTCTGACACAGACAAATTCCCCCCTCTCTGTTGTGGCTAAATTGAGACACAGTTGGCAATTTAATAGTGGTGGGTTTTCTGTTGACAGATGAACAGAGTAATCACATATTCACTGATGCTAAGAAAACCTGAAGTTTTACTTCTATTCTGCTACTCTTCTGTGGTCAGCTTCTAAGCATTTCTGAACTGGTTTAAGTAGCACTCATCATGGAAATTAGAGACAGAAAAGATCACACCAGTCATCTGACTCTTCTGCAACCACATTCTTCATTCGCCACCAAGCAGCTTGAAGCAACGCAAAACCAAAAAGGCTGAACAAGTTTCTGTGACTGATGGCATATTTGAAACATCCTGCTCTGAAGGGAAAACACAGGACCAGTTCTTATAGGACAAACTGGCCCGTGAGGCAGAGTGAACCCATTACATTTGGTTGATACAAAGCAGTTTGTCCATATCCACTGCAGAATTCAACAGAAATGTGTGGAATTAGAGGTTCTAAAGCTCACCAGACCAGAACAGCAGGGAAAGTTATGGACAAGGACTGAACATATTGGCACAATGGCTGCACATACTGCAGAATTCCACTAAGCTGCCAATGAGCCAACTGGAAACCTTCATACTCCTTTCTTACCTGGCTCATTTTGGGGAGATCTTTAATAGTTTCTTTCTTGTTCTCTTTTTCCTTGGCCCACATTCTTAAGTAGTATCTGTAGTCCTGCGGACTCGTACCTTTCTCCTCTGCAAGGCAAGAACAAGACACTAGTGAGGTGGTTTATGGTTTCAGACTTAAAAAGTGAATGCTGGGCCAATAAAAATCAGGCTTGAAGAAGGTGTTACTGACAGCCCAGGAAAGCATCTACCAGGAAGGCTGCGTTGTTTCCGCTGGTTTATCTGATGCAGCTCAGTAGAGCAAAAAATTTAACAGTGCTGCATCAGCTTGACTTCTCACAGACTAACTCTGTGAGCTGACAACTTACCCAACATGATTCACAAATGCTGTGATCTTGGTATGTAAAAGAATTGGAGCAGTAAAGCATAAGGGATGCTTATTTCCCAACTCACCTCCTGCTTTACCTCTGTCCACAAGGGACACTTTGCAAGGTCTCCTTGATCAGCATGAGACAATGAACAGGTCATAATATGAGAGAGATGAGATCAGAATGTGGTCTATTGATGATGAAATTACCTTTTTCTGGGCCATTCTCATTCCTCCTTCCTTTATCTTCTTGGGTTTCTAAATTATGGAATTATAAAATAATTAATAGCTGATTTTCAGTAATACAACACACAAAGAACTTAAGACAAATCAATATACAAACTTAAATTATACAAGAGTACATTTAATAGAAGTTAGCTCTCAGACTTCCATATTATGATTAGAGGAGTGAACAGAACAGGATGGAAGCACAAGGCTGATGGGATGAGCTGGATAAAGAGCCACACTCAAAAAGTGGGTTGAAGAGCTGAGGTAGAGGGCAGAAGTCTTAAAAGAAAGCGTGAAAACACAGATATGAAAGAGAGAAAAGCAGTGATGGCTTAAAGACAAGGATGTTCAGTGGTCCAAAGCAAGATAATGAATGGAAAAAACCGAAACCACTACTGAGCACATATGTGACTAATGCCTACACTCCTCATTATTCACTGCCTGAACTGACATTTTGGGAGCAATTTGCAGTCCAACTTCATGAACTTCACTTCTGGTTCCCTACGCTGTCAGTAGAGCAAATAGGAAGCCTTAGTTCAACTCAGACTGTTAAATCAGCCACCTAGCACCAAACTGCACAATTACCTCTTGTACTTACTCAGATTTTTTTGAGCATCGTTGTATTTTGGTAAATGTTCAGCATGATTAACATACTTTGACCTCCTATCTGACAATCCCTAATGCTGTATTTTAAGAAATGCAGTAAACTAGTCTACCAACAGTTCAGCAGTTCAGTGGCATGCATACTTATTCCTTTCAACTGGAAGACTGTGGAGTAGGCACAGGGATCACCTGCCCAGGCCAGCAAGCCTAGCACCCCCCTACTCTGTTCTGAGCATCTTTTTGACCATCAGTTTCTAGGATGAGATGAATTCCATTGAAAGAAGTCAGACAAAACCTATTTTGACCAAGGCTGAAACTCAATAGGCAGAATATACTGAAAGATATTGTATTACTTATAGCATTTTATTCATAGTGAGAGTGCCATGAGTGAGGAGCAGCAGCAATAATTTCAGAGTATTTACATCAGCACACTGGGCTGGCAGGTGTTATCAGCACCACAGCCATGCTCAATGCATGCACATAATCCATGGACTGACCTTGAGACTCACAGTGCAGGCAGATATCCAGCTCTGAGACAAAAGGAGATACTTGAGCAGCAGAAAAAAGGGTTGAGGGGACAATATTCCAGATAAAACAGAAGAAAAGGTCAGACACAGACAGACACAGAGAAGGAAAGAAAAACAAGAAGAGAGACAATGAGACTTGCATGAAAAACCTAAATCATGGTGGGAGACACGGGCTAGTGAAAGCACACTGCTCCTCCTCAGCAGTCTGTGCCCATGCTTCAGAGTATGCTGTATCCTGCATGGAATGGGCACCAAGGAGTTTTAGCTCCAATCTTCTTCCCCATCATGCAACAAACACAGTGAACTCAAACACCCTGGCAATCCTAACACATGCCAGCACGAGACCATGCCTTGCACAAAATCACTCTTCAGAGCACATGGATCTATTACCTCTGCCTCACTGAGAGGTAAAGGCAGCAGTGTTGCATTACCTTCTGTTGTCACATCCTCTGTGAAATAACTTGTGGCCTCCAAAGCAGACTCTGTCTCCTCTGGATTCAGAGCTGTATTCACAGAGAAGCAAATGTTAAAATCTCTAATGGAACAGCAGTATGACCCACTTCATTAGCAAAACTCCTGAGGCACCTCATGTCAATTGATGTCAGAGCAGCCCGTGTTCAATAGCAGCAGTACACAGAAGCAGTCACTCACCAGGAGGCAGGTGCAGTTTGTAGAGTACTTTGAGTTTTTCAGTGAGGTCACCATGGTACATCCCACCTGGAAAGAAAAAAAAGGTTAAGAAAAATAGCACTTTAATGATAAAGAATTGCCCTCTGCTCACAGGTTCAAACCAGAAAGAATTTCCATACAATGACTGCTCAAAGTCCCATGCAGAATCAATAATGAAATCCATACCAAAAATGTGTATTTTGTCCAGCTTGAGGTGTCCTGCCACCCTCTCCCCTCACGACAGTGAACACCCCGTTACCTCCTTTTAGTTCTCTTCTTGGAAAGGACAGACACATTTTTTGCAGCATTCCATTTTCTCCAAAACCACCACTTACTCATTCCTGTCACAAACTCCTTGAAGTTGATGAGAGAATCCCTGTTCTCATCCAGGAGGCGGAAGAGCCGCCCTGCCAGCACAGGGGTGTGTGCCCCACAGGCCCAGGGGGTGAGGCTGATGAACAGCTCCTTGAACTGCTCCATGTCTATGCGATACTGCTCCAGGTAGGGCAAGCTCTGGTCCCGGCGGGCAGCGGCTGCACGGTTGTTCCCCCAGTAACAGCTCATCAGGTACTTGGCCTTTGGAGGGAAAGGATTAACAGGACAGATTATCCTGCTCCGCAGGAATGGAGACTGTCACTCCTCAAGAATAGCATGGAGGAAGAAAAGAAGAGACATTTGCAGAAACACATTATCTGCCTTGTGATTCCTAGTGTTACTTCACTACAAAATAATATGAAATGAAGGAAGAGACACAGATTTCAGGAAAAACACAAGGAATTATTTAAAGTGAAAAATACAAAACATGATTTCAGGTTTTAACAAAATGTCACTTAGGCTTTATTGCAGAGGGAACATGCAGGTTTTAGAACTAGGCCTCTCTTTCTGAGTCTACAACAGAGCACAACTGATTTTGGTAAATGCAGTTGGGTAATACCATTCTTTTAAAAATATATATGCTGACAAATAGAGGCAAAGCCCTTAAGTAATCTTGTTACAATTACAGATGAGGTCAATGGAAAACCTGAGAATAAAAACTGAGGTACAGCCAATCCTAGTTCCCCATTCTCAGGGCTATGTTGCATTCTCTTCCATTGACTCTACAGTTTCTTTCTGAATATTATTCAAATACTGTGAATGTGGTTTGGTCAGCTTTTGGGGAAAAAAATTAAAAATAATTAATCAGATAGTAACAGGGCCAGTCCTACTGGCACCATGTGTAACAGAATGCCACATCAGTTTCTCATAGGTCACATTAAGAATTAAAGCAAAGTCATTGCTTCCCTTTCAAACTTACTTTGCTATTTGTACTGTGTGAGACAACATTTCTTCCTCACTCTCAAGGAAGGCTTCTTACCTTGAACACTACATACAGCTCTTCTAGTTCTTCCATAGAGAAACCAATGTCACCAGACACAGCTCGGACCTGTAGTTACAGGTAAAACAGAGTGAACAATTTATTTCTGAAGTAGAAAAATCAAATACAACTTGCTGAAAAATCTGTGTAACACAGAAGAGAAGAAAACAAGTGCAAGGAGATATCACACACAGAACGGGAAGAAAAACATCACCATTCTAATACCCCTGGAAACCAATCAGGAAGGCAGTTTGCAGTCAAGCAGAAACTGCTGACATTTTCAGTAGTTTACTGTGCTTATTTCCTGTTTGTGCAGACCTGGCTGAGCAGATTGTGTCACCCCTCCCTCTTGTTTTTATCTTCAAATGTTTGACTTGGATGCATTAAAGACCAACAGTGAAATAAACACCCTGATGAGATTGTCCACCTAGGACATGGGAAATAATGGCAGTAAATATGGACACTCCCCTTCAGCCATGAACCCTTCAGCAAAATTCCCTAACGGACTCTCTAAACGACAGTAAAGTAATTATCTGCTAGCTAGCTTTTCTCAAAGATTCCAGGCAAGCAGAAAAGCAGACAGCACTAGGCATGGGAGACTATGTCAAAGCCTACAGGTGTTTTTTATTTCCCTCCATGCCAAAAATCTCATTCAATCATTCTTTCAGTCACTTAAAACTTGGTCTGCTACAGCATGAAGTATGTCATGCTCAGAGCAATGCCCAGAGCAAAACACTTTCCATGAAGGTGCCATTTGGTAGCTCATTCAATCTGGGAGTCACATACCACACTCTTCTTGGCTGTATCCTCCAGAGACTGGATCACTTTCAGCCTTTGTTTGAAACGCATTTGTTCAATGTCATCTGCCTTCAGATTGCCAAATTTCTACAAGAAAGGAAGCAGATCAGGTCAACATCATCTCCTGAAGAGAGAACAACCCATCTTCAATTACACATTCTTTAACAAGTGTACTATCCCCTCAGAGATGACCTAAACCCACTAGAAGCCTTTTACCAGCAGCAAGATGAGAAAAAACTTGAGCTGAATTCCCTATTCACTCCTGTCCTGCAAGAGAAGTAATTCAGAGCTCATGAGACATCCAACATCAGAGGTCTCTACAGAAAAGCTGAAAAAGGATCTGTCAAGACTGACAGAAACATAGGCCCTGTACCGTGGCAGAGATAAGAGAACAGACAAGTTTTCATTCCTTCCAGCCCTGTCATTTTTCTCCTCTAGGGCCCCCATGAGATTCAGCCAGAAACACCACAATCAAGAAGCTTTTCTATGGACTAGGACAGACAAGTAATATGAATTCAGTGACACTCTATTATAAAAAGAAACCAAGAACAAACAGACATGGCAGATTTGAAGAAGCACACAAAACACCCAAGAAAATGACAGCTGCCTGACTGTAAACAGCCAAAAGGGGATGGGGTGAAAAATGAGATAAAGAGGGAAATGATCCCACACTTAGCAGAGAATAGCAGAGAAGAACTGCCAAAAATCAGTTCTTTCACCTGTGCTCTTTCCCTCATTTGGAATCAAATTTCTTATGAGTTTGTTCTAAGTATGAATTGTGAGGAACTCCTCTATCAGTGCAGAGATATTTAACAGCGTTGGCACCATTCTGGGGTCACCTTCCTATTACTATAATGCAGTTCACAGAACAGGATTCCTATGCATGTGAACTGGGATTCTTCCATGTTTCTTCAGAGTACTTCACAATTTTTACCTTGAATTTCCCTCCTTAACTCCTTAGCACTGACAATCCTCAAATAGAAGTAATAATGGAGACTTTTTTGACAAAGCAGGAAGAAATCTCTAGTCTGTAACTTCTTCCTTATTTGCAGTCTTCATTTTAGTCCCTCTGGTGTTGGGCAGACTCTTTGTAATCTGCAACAGCCAACAGTGTCAGGTTCTACTCATACCAAGCAGGTGGAACAATGGCTTCAGCCTGCACTCCTTAAGCATCTCAATCTATGAACATTGCTCAGATTTTGGCTGCACAAAGTATAAAATGGGATGTTAGTAGAGAAGAAATCTCTTTGGCAAAAACCAAGCCAGAACTTTACCTCATATGAAGTTTTGATGAGTTCAAAGATGTCAATTTCAAGTGGGGGGTCATCTCCACTGGTCAACAGTGCATGCAAGTGGGGAATAGGGGGAGAGACACTCTGTCTGTTAACTACATTGTCCAAATATCTGTGGACAAAAATAGGAACAGATGCAAGATTCCAGGATTAGTGTCCGGAAAAAGAAATAATATCCTATATGCATTACTCCCAACTTCTTTGTATCACTAATCTAAACATGAAGGAGAATTTAATTTTTCCCATCTAATCTGCAATGCTACCCTCAATGTACCTGGAGTAAAGTTGATTTTCACCCTATTTTGGGGTATTTGGGGTATTTAAAAGAGTATAAAATTATACTCTTTTAAAAGTAGGCTTCTGATCATATGCTGAAGATCTTGCTGCACATAGATGAGATTCCCATTTCAAACGAGAAAATCTTACATTTACTAGACTTGGGAGATATCTGCTTGATAACGTATTAAATTTCTAGAAGGTGATTCCTGCCAGAATCTGTTCTAAATAGTAAAGCAGCAATATGTAAACTCCAAATTAACAACCTTTAAGAATTCAAATTCAAACTGAGATGCAGGAATTCATTATGCTCCAAAACAGCTCCAGAAGTATGGGATTCCTCCACAACTGAGCCAACAATTAATTTCAGCTGTTGCAGAAACCAATAGCAAACCTCTCTGGAGCACAAATTTCATCTTAGAGTGTTATCTGTGACCTGCTATTAGGCAGAAAGAGATGATGACTAAAAGGCCACTGTAACTATTCTGTTATAAAAAAGAACAATGAATGGTACCTGCCCAAAATAGTCATGGCTTCACCTTCATCACAGCACTGTAGTAACTTCTCCATGTTGGCATCAAGTATGGCCAATGACACCTGCAGGATAAACTTGATTCCCTCGTAGAAAAAACAGTCGACAATGACCACGGCACTCTCAAAGGGCATCACACTCAGGAATAGAGTGAGAAACCAGGAAAGGGATATGGTGGAGATCACTCCCAGGTCCTGCATCTTTTCTGACAGCTGTGGAAGATACTCTCGTGTAAGTTCTTCAAAGATGCCTTGGTCCACCAATGCACCTGAAACAAACAAAACAACAGTAGAACTCAAAATGGTGGTGTACCAAGCTAAGCAATTATTAAACAAAACAGTATGAGTTCACTAAATTTCATATAAGCCTCTGAACATTGTAACTAAAATGAAGACATTAATTTTTTACCGTGTACTCAATAAAACCAATGAGACTATTTCTACATGGCAGAGCACACAGACACACAACCTCTCATTCATTTGTGCATTTGCCCTGAATGGAGGGGTGGAGGATTACTGATATTATGGTATTTACACTAGACTAAAGTATACAAACCAACTTTAAAAGCCCATGAAGTGGTGCTTTCACTAACCTTCCCTGAGAGCCTGTTTCACAGATTTAACATGTCATTCAGATGGGGAAAACTAAAACCCAGTAATGTTCTTCTAGATATTCCTCCTTACTGCTAATGATCTCTCCAGATACCAACCATCTTCCTTGCTACTATAAGGTAGCAGAACTACTACCTTGGAGGCCCTTAGTGTCTCTTCCTATGTCTCCATCACACCCCTGCCACTTAAAAAGCAACAGAGTTTCTTTTAAATCACATTTAATTCATTCTGAACAACAAAATGTTTCTGGGAGATGCTGGTGCAGCTGAAAATCCACACTGCAGCAGGAATCTGACAAGGACTCACCCACTACTCTTGTGTTGTAGTAATCTGGCAACATCCGCTCACACAAAGCCACCAGGAGCCAGAAAGCCTCTTCCTCATTGCAGTACAGCAACAGCACCGAGGTGACAATGTTCATGGCCTAGGAGCCAGCACAGCAAACACACAGGCATAGGAGAAAAACATGCAGGTCTTCATGGAAACTCTGCTATTACAGACTAGCTAAACTTACAAGCATGAATACAGCAAACTGTCACTAAGAGTCATATCTATTTCCAGCTTCTACTGGCATCTGAGTAAATAGATGACCTTAAGCCAATTTTTCTTCCTGTTTTCAGTTCCTCTGTTCATGAGGCAGCAAATAATTTGATGACCTTTTGTCATGTGCTTTCAGTAAACAACATGAACAAGAACAATTTTCAAAGTCTTCATAAAAACCTTTGTAATAATTTGGCCATAACAGAACAACATAATGAGAACCTGTAACATCACAGCAATACACAAAATGAACCTGAATTTCCACTAAGTTTTTTCACAAACCAGCAAATGGCTTCATTTTCAATAGACTGTCCATGTGCAACATCACTTATTTGATTTAACTGCTCCTTTTAATGAAACCAGAAGATGATTTTGTTGAACTATGGAAAGCTCTGGCATTGAAGTCTATTGAAGACTCTGACATTACACCTAACAGCACTGCAAAAAGTCTATTTAAATACTGTGTTCAAAGGATATTTAAGAGATGACGCAGTGTAACTTCTTTTCTGCTTTTTCATACATAGACAGCATAAAGGAAAAGCTTGAAACTGAACAAAAAACTGCAGAAAAAGTCCAAGTCAATCATAGGTCACTGTGTAGGACTAACAAGTCTAAGACTTCTTTCCTACCTGACAGTACCCAATTGTTGGATTTCTGAATGCATAAGCTGTTAAGACTCTCCGGAGGGCAGCAATTCCCAATTCGTTTTGGAAGGCAGGATGTTCTGGCATAGAGCGGTGCAGATCTCTCTCAATTTCCTCTGTAGCCAGATTGTACCTTCCCATTGACTTTTCCACAAGATCTGCGTAGTAACCAGGATGAGTCACCATCTCATTCCAAGCCCCTGAAATGACAAACAAGCATTGCTCTACCTCTGGTGCTTTGAAACACAGATTTTATTCCCAGTTTCAGCAGTGAAGCACTGAAGCCAAGAAGCACTGCATGAACTCATGAACTACAAACAGATGTGAAAATATAGCAACAAACTCATAGTTAAATCATGCTAGATTTTGGGTCCCAACATTGAAACATAGACAAAAGAGGACAAACAGCTACTAGGATAATAAAGAAAGCCACCACAAAGTATATCATTCAGATAAAATTAACCTGTCATTAATTTCTTCTGCAATGAGCTAAGATTCATACCTTTTCCTTTGAGATGTGCACAAAGTTATACCTGTTGTCAAAATATGCAGCACAACATCCTACCTGAGAAAAGGAGCCACAGCTCTCCACGGAGATTCTCAGGGATTCCTTTCTGTACCAGCTCCCTCGTCTTGGCAGTGCGGTACATACACATCCCTCGCCCATATTCAAAGAAATGAATGTTCCAAGACTCTTCCTTCATCTTCTCCTTCGCCTTCATAGGAACAAATATGGCTATATTAGGAGATTATTGCATTTTTACGTGATTTCTGGGTACACTCAGGCCTGCACTTCACAGGAAAAATACATTTTGACATTTAAAACCTCTCTTCTTTCTGCTGAAGAAAAGAGTATATATATTAACCTACCCTGTTTTGAATCAGTTATGACCTTGCTTAAAGTCAAGTCTTTACAACTGCACCTTGCAAATATCCACATAAATGCAAGCAGAACCATGGATCACAATGATTCATTAGCAAGCAGAGATACAAGTTCCCTGCTTTCTTGCTCTGAAGAAAAGCTGTTCTTCACAGCCATGAATTCACACCCCAAAACACTGGTATCACTCATTTCTTAGCCTCTGGTCAAGTATCTGAGGTATGTCAGTATAAACAGTGTAAGCTGACAGTCACATTACCTCTATGCAGCACTACCACTGTGACACACACAGCAGTGATACTGAGCTGGGACAAAATGCATTTCCATTCTAGAGCAGGCTAGGAAATCAGCAACCTACTGCAAACTATTTAAAGTTAATTGTTTTACATAAAAATATTATTTACCCCTTTGGGTCCAGAGAGCTCCTCAGAATTCCTCCTGAAGAGTTTGAGCAGTCCCTGCGAGGCTGTTGGCACTTGCCCAGCACAGAAGCTGACAGGTCGATGGCTGAGAGCAGACGTGGGGCTGACAGCCAGGGGGCTGCTGGAAGGCAGCTCTGGAACCTCCTGGACAAGAGAACAGAAAACGTCTGAGCTCACACTCCCTCCTCTGCTTATGGCCTAACAAGAGACAGCACTGGCTGGTAACAAGCACTGCAAACACACTGTAAGGAGCATTGCTCTGAAAAGTTGATAAAGTTCCTCCTAGCTATTTCCTTAGTACCTCACTGCTGGGATCAGCCACATTCCACTTCCATTCCCTGTCGATGCTGCAGGGTTTCTTGGATGGTGTTCTCTGCAGGAAGTCAGAGATCCTCTGTACCAGGAAATCCCGGTCTTTCAGATTGGCGAAGAAGAAGGTGATTTTACTTTTAGTGCTGATGGACAGAGGGCTGGGCAAGACGCTGGAACTATCTGCTTTCTCAACTATTGTCACCTAGAATACAAAGACAAGCACCATTTGGATCTGGCATGTTTTCCATTATCCATAAAGCACAGCACAAAAGATAGAATGACACAAAAGAGAAGAGAGGCCTGTAGTGTTAACATATAGCTAAGAAATCCCCACCTCCCTGAGAGGAATGATGAGATGACAGGCCTCCTCTGCCCTGCTGGCAAAACAGATGTAATTGTTGGAAACAAACATCTGGCCAGGAATATGCATCTTGTTGAATGGTGTCCACAAGGTACAATCTGTATGCCCATCCAGGCATTCATCCTTGGGCAACCGGAAAGTGGCACGGTAGCACTCATTTTTGGCTCGAGCATCCAGGTCTCTGGGGAAAAGTAAAGGGTAGTATCCTGAAGCTTTTTTTACTCACTTGAAAAACCCACTCAAACACTAATGTCAAATGTTCATTCCAGTCACAACCTTCAGACTGTGCTGTGTATTCTTAGTATTCCTTTCTCTAACTGAGATGCCACCCCTCCTCTGACTCCTCTTTCAGCCTTCAGACATGCCTCCCTGACAAGGTATATCCTGCAATACAAGATAAAATATGCAAGTGCATCTGCAAAACTGGAATGTTACATCAGATCCTGAAACTGCAGAGAACAGTCCCCAGTGGGAAGATTTATTACAATACAAATCTGTTTCTTTTTGTAGATCTTTAACTTCAGACAAAGGGGCTGGTATAATTTTCTTTCTTCATTTTTTTTTAATCTATATGAATTTCAGCAGTTTCTAGTTGAAAATTCCTTCTGACAGTGCCTAGCCATGCATGAGAAGGACAGGAGGGTGTGTGTGAATTCAGCTCCAATTTGGGATGGGGAAAAAGAGAACAAGCAGAAGACTAATGACTGAAGTAAGTGATGCAGCCCCTAGAGTAAGAAAACCCCAGTAGCACCTGGGAGCTACAAAACAATGCAAATTTATTTTTACAATCCCTTATTACCTGTCTTCTTTTCTCACTGCTGGGAACATACCTTTTTAATGCAGAGATGTTCTTAAGAGGCCTCCTGGGCTTTGGGAGAGACTTGTCCTGTAGGAAGCTCTCATTATCCAGTAGCTGCCTCATTGCAATGTTGGCCAACTGCTCCATCAGCTTGAATGTCTCATTGATGTTGAGAAACATGGAAAAATAGAGTTCACTGTCCCTTGTGCTTACTTTAATGCACTCAGGGAACAGCAGTGTAGCATTTTTTTCTAGCTGGGTTACATCCACCCACTGGATCACCAGTGTAACTGAGAAAAAGAATCATAAAAATACTATTATTGCAATTGAGGCAAAACAACAACCAAACAGAAATGAAGGTCAAGCAGCCTGCAAGCTCTCAGTGGAGCAGCATTTTCCCCCCCTCTTACACATGGACAGCTCTTCACAGTTTTACTGGGTTCTCCAAAAATACTTGGAAATAACCTTCGGGATTAACTAGACTAGAAATAATACAGTTCCAAAAGGACTATCTCCCATCCAATAAATGCATTCAACTACAATTACTCAAGTTTTCATCCTTTCTTTCCAGCAAATTAGCTTTGAACTCAGGAGCTCGCTTTGTAAATACTGGGTCCTGGCAGGTGCTCCAGATAAAACTCACCAAGGTAAAAATACTGCTTGGTTCTCTAACCAAATCTAACTTGTATAAAGTAATCTAGTTTGAGTAAAACAGATGCACAACTTGGGAAACGTTTTTAAAAATGACTCAGGCATTCAGTCTAAACAGCACTGAAGTGCCTATGAGAGCAAGAACTGATTTACATGCTGAGCCAGACAGAGCTCAAGGGTTCCTAAAAGGAAAAACAAAAACCTGTTAGCTTAAAAAGGAGACCACACAAAAGACCAGCTGCATTGAAAAGATCATAGGAAATTATAGAAACACAACTTTCAGGCTCATAACTCACCCTCTTTGCCCAGCAGGAAGGAGTAGAAACAGAGGTGGTTGACTGTGAGGTACAGCCAGCCCTGCCTGGGGACACGTCCCTTCCAATAGCTGCAGGAATAGTAATTGACCAGCTTCTCCACCTCGGGCATCCCAAACTGCTTCCGCATCTTCAGTTCAGCCTCTTTGAATTTACCTGGATCCTCTTCACTCTGGGGCTGCTCATTCTTGTTCTCCTCAGCAATAATGCCCTGAAAGGATGTGGGAGGAGAGAGGAGAAACAGAAGTGAAGGTGTCTGCTGACAGAAATAATGTAGAAAGCAAAGGGTCACAGCAGCAATCTGGAAGGCACAAAGGAACAGGACACAGAACTTATCCTGTCATGTCAGAAACAGCAAAGACATGCAGAAAGGGCAGTCAGATACTGTGGGAGTCTGGGATCTACTCCTGAACACATGCCACAAGCACTCATGTTTAATGTTTGACTGAGTTCCTCATGGCTGGCCTGGGAACACTTGGAACACCCTGCAGGAGAACTGAAGTCTCTTTTCACTTGTACACATGCTTCTTCAGTTGGAAGAAGATCATCTGCCAGGAAGGGCAGAACTCTGCAGTCTGTCAGATCTGGACTAGCCAGAAGGAAAAACAAATGACCACAATCTCTCATGCACAGACACACATGGAAAATACAAAGAATCTGATAGGAGAGCTGAAAAAAGATGCAGCTTTCTGCAGCTCAATAAAGAACTGTATTTGTAAGTTTCTGCTCTGGAGCATTTGTGGGCTGGGAATCTGAAGTGTGTTAACTGCAAAACCAGCAGACACTTGACTCCAAAGTCACTGGAAGTTGGGGTGCAGTTCCTTTACAACCCAGGTACCTTTCAGACCACTGGCAGGGCAAGTACATTGCTTGCAAACCAGAATTCTCTCTCCTCCATTTGTTGCTAGATGAACCCTTGTTAAACCATCCTCCCTGCATCAAAGGCACAATTGGCAATGATTTTAAAGAGGTATTATATTTGGATTAGTAGAAGAATCTAAGCAGGCTGTTCCTTGAGATCTACTGCTCTTAACCCTTCCATTTCAAATATATTTGTTCAGTATTTGCTCTGACTGTGACCTGATATTGACGATGCTGGATGCATTCCATGACACTTTCATTCCTATGTATGACTGAAAAGGACAAAAAATTCTTGCAACCATCTCCCTGTCCTTTCTCAGAATCTGGAAGTCCTTCAGGGAAACATGTCACTTACATGTATCTTGCCCTTGACAAAGGTGGTGATATCTTCTTCATTGTCAAAGATGGACAGAGTCTGCAGTAAGTTATTCTCCAGCCATTCCCAATGCTTTGTGATCTCTTTACGAGATGATCCTAATTGAAGGGGAGAAAGATGATGCCAAGAGCAAAGAAAAAAAATTAGAACAAGGTTGTTTTTCCTCCACGTTCACAGCAGGAAATTAATAATTACTGAACAGTGACCAGGATAAATCACACACACCAACTGTGTAGGTGTCAAGGGTATTTTACGTACACAAACATTACGTTTCTAATAAAATGTCTCCATTGTCACCAAGGATACTCAGCACACAACCAACAGGTCGTCCCGTTTGCCAATGCACACCAAACAGCCTTTTTCCCTGACAAAAAGCATTCCTATGTTCCTGTCAAGAAGCACTCCTTTAATTACTGGCATTCTAGAACAAAAATAACAAACTACCAGAAGAACCTTAAAACTGGAACAACTTTCAGAACAACTGGAATTTTTTAACACCTACAAAGAGGTTCCATTTCCCAGGGGCAATGGTCAGCATACAAATCAAAAAGCAACCAAAATATTCATGTCAAGAAGTTCTCTGCTTTCTTAAATAAAAACTTCTCAGCAAACTTTCTATCCAACAGTTAGTTGTCTTTAACCATACAGTCTACAACAGTACAAAAACTAATTTAAAGAAATTTTCTTTAAAAAGTTGCCTTAATTTCCATTAATTATTTCAAGTATTTGCCTTTTCTTCCTCTCTGTTGATAGCTATCACTATATTGTAGACAGAAAAAAAAGCAGAATAGATAAAAAAATTCAGTTTTAACAAGATAAAAATCATTGTTAAATGCAGATGAAAAGAAATATTTTAAAATGCAAGTCAAAGACATTTTTAAGTTTCGCTTTGCCATATTCAAGTAAATTTACCTTCTAGTTTCATACTTTTGCAGTGGGATACCTAAAAATGTTAACAGCAAGCCTGCCACTACTGAGTTTCTCTATAAGTACATTTTACCACTCTGTGTAGTTAATGATGGAAAAGAAGAAAAACAAATGACACAAACAGTTCCCTGGGAGGCAGCTTCAGCCATGAAATCCTCTTCACATACATGGAGCTGGACACCACACCATAAAAACCCAATGCCAGCTAATCTGAGAATAAAACTAGAAGCAAATGAGCTGTCCTGTCTGAAAGGACTGCAGGGATATGAATTTGGGTTTGTGTGTATGGCCCAATGTGCACGACAACAAAAGCTTGCCATGTTGCCTGTCTGTCATTTCTGTCTTTCTTAATTCTCTGCCTCCACCCTCCTCAAAGAGGAACCCGAGTTTCTGTGAAACACAGCAACATCTGCATCTCTCCTCTGCAGAATTTAAGTAGCTCTGCAAGGGAGAATATTGTGTTGGTTGCCTGGGGAGAAGGTGGGAAGAGGAAAAACAAGACATCAGCCTCTGCAGGCCTAGCAAATGATTCCTTCATGATCAGATTTTATGTCTCCACCACAAAGTGAGAAGTGAAGGTTCTTACTATAAACAAAGTTGGTCTAACAAATATATCTGGAGATATTTCCTCTTCAGCAAGCATTAGGACCTAAAGCTTTAATCAAAGTTCACCAACAGACATCAGATGGTTGCATTATGATATTCTAAAACAGTAGTTACATTTCTCAATTAGAAGAGGCCAAGGATCATTGATGAAAAAAAAATACTATTCTAGTCCACTTTACAGACCTACATACACATCTATTCCAGGCCAGAAATAATAGAAAAAACATAAACTGGACCAAGAGATTCCCCAAAGTATCTCTGGTACCTTGAACAATGTTACATGTTCCCACCTTGTGCCATGCTCCTGGTAAGCAGCAGCACAACACTCATCATCACACCAAAACCAGCATGTGTTATTCTCTGCACAATCTCACTACAACCTTGCAAATACAATGCACATCTTGGAAGAAATAAAATTCCTAACATCTGCAGAAACATAAGATTTTGCGGAGCTTCAAGTTCCTCAATTACGGTTCAAACAACATTTTGTCATTTCTGGAATCTTCCACTACACCATCAGAAGCTCTTGGAAGTGTCCTGAGCAGTCATGGCATAATCCTATGTGGGACAACTGGTCATCTGAACCAAAAACAAGTGAACAACTCAAATCCAGCCCCCAACAAGAGTCACATACCACAGGCCACTGCCCAGTACACTTGAGAGTCCTGAGTCTGGTGCAGAATCCGGTATGGGGCAACTCTGGCACTGGAATCCAAAACCACGTCTAGTGTTCCCACAAGGAGACCTAGGAAGCAAAGAAACACAAATTACAGCAGTGTAATACCAAAACAAAGAACTGGGTTAAGCAAAAACACAGGATGATCACTGCAGAAAATGCTGATGTTCACAGTCTGTCAACAGCTGTGATGGAAGAGCTGCGGCACCTGGTTCAGAAAATGGAGATACACATCCAGTCATTGGAGGTAAATTACCTAAAAACCAACTGCAGCCTCTCCCACTGGTAATGGACAAAGTTTAGATGGCAATCAAATGCCTACTAAGCCTCATTACAGTCCCCCACCTTCATAGAAGAGTTTTCTAATGAAAGTGAAATGTGTTTTCCTCTGTGTGGTTTCTGCTTCTAATAGAGATTTTTAAGCCTACTAAGCTAAAAGACACAAGAGTTTTCAACACTGTATTTTTCAGAATCACCAATGCCAAAAGTAGATAACTCATCCAAATGGAATCAAGTAGATCTAGAAAAACTGGTGCTCACAGGTTTCAAGGATGTTTCCAGAAGTACTTTGATTAAACAAAGATGTCAGCAACTCAAAATTTGGTAATACAGAAATCAAAATATTTTTATATGATGTTAAATAAGAAAGGAGACACTTTCAGAGTAAATGTTGACAGACCAGGCTTTGTAAAGCAAATCAATTTACTTCAATGAAGTCTTTATTTCAATTAGATAAAACAGGTATCTAAGATGATTATTTGCTTTGTTATTCTAGATAATGCATTATGAGCATGTAATGCAAATTAACTTTGCAACACAGTCATGATTAAAAGTTCTCTAGTACTAGAACTTGGAGAGGGAGCATGGTTGCTCCTCAGGCTCTGACTTTGTGGGTGGTCCAGTTTCAATTCCCAGCTCTCATGGTTTGGGTAAACCTGTGTAAACAGTACTCATCCGTATCTCATTCCTTACCAAGAAACACGCCACTTCCTCTCCCTTATCTCTCTTGGCTATCTATGTAGCAATTAACAAATTAATAATATACCACTGATTGTCTTTGCAGTGAAACAAGTCCCATGTGACAAACCTAAACCAAACATGCATGAAACCAGCACAGCAGGATCTGCTTGGGCTCTGTGTTTCTTGTGTAGTTTTAGGCAGGATATGGATAAAAAGTTAATTTTGAATCCTTCCTATGACAATACTGAACGCGTCAAATATTGACACACAGACCGGTAATGAGATGTTTAATAACTGGAGCCTGACAGCAACTCCAACACCTTTCCAGCTCAGCTGAACATCCCACTCTAACTCTGAGATGTCACTGTGCAGCTGCACAGCTCCTTAAGGACATGTGGCTTTTAACCTGCAGGAGCTCTGAAAACCACTCTCACTGAGCCACACTAGCTCAAAAAGTAAACACAGCTCAGAGCTTCAACCCATCAAGAACACATCAGTTTAAATGTTCCCAGAATAGCACTAGGCGTAGTTTCTCTTTGGAAAAAACTAGAAAATTGTAGAATACAAGTATAGGCCTATATGCAAAATTGCACAACTTAGGTGACATCAAACAGAACCATTCAAAATAATTTTGAATGCTGTGAAAAGATGAAATATGCTAATAATGTTTATCAGCTGCACCATTTCTGTAATTAGTTTGTCTAAAAGGGCTAATACATGACAGTCGCTATGTGTAATTGACAAAAGTAAAATTCATATCTTTGTAATTCACACAATTGAAAGCATTCTGCACATAAATGGGGCTTTTAAAAGTGAGGGGATTTGTTGTTGTTGTTAACACTGCGCTTTGGCGACAGTCATGTTATTTTAGCAGTTTATGTCACAAACACGCCTGTCCCCCACACACAGGGGTATTTTCCATTGGGCTGCACCCACGCAGCTTCACCCCCGGCCCATGTACAGCACAATTCCATACTGCTGCTAATTATAAACCACCGCCTTACTGTCGTCCTGTACATCTGGAAAAAGCACACACACACACACACAAAAACCATGCAAATAAACCACCTTAATAATTCAAAGCAACGCGAGCAGGGCTGAGAAGCCATTTNGCCGGGCCGGGTCACGGGGCCCACACCGCGCCCGCCGCCACCGCGCCCTCTGGCGGCGCGGCCCCCTCACTGCCTCCGCAGCGCCGCGATCCCGGGTTCGAGCCCCGCGTCCGGACGGCGGCCGGTGCCGCTCCCGGGACTGTCCGCGGTGGGCAGTCCGGGGTCACCGCCGNAAAACCACTCTCACTGAGCCACACTAGCTCAAAAAGTAAACACAGCTCAGAGCTTCAACCCATCAAGAACACATCAGTTTAAATGTTCCCAGAATAGCACTAGGCGTAGTTTCTCTTTGGAAAAAACTAGAAAATTGTAGAATACAAGTATAGGCCTATATGCAAAATTGCACAACTTAGGTGACATCAAACAGAACCATTCAAAATAATTTTGAATGCTGTGAAAAGATGAAATATGCTAATAATGTTTATCAGCTGCACCATTTCTGTAATTAGTTTGTCTAAAAGGGCTAATACATGACAGTCGCTATGTGTAATTGACAAAAGTAAAATTCATATCTTTGTAATTCACACAATTGAAAGCATTCTGCACATAAATGGGGCTTTTAAAAGTGAGGGGATTTGTTGTTGTTGTTAACACTGCGCTTTGGCGACAGTCATGTTATTTTAGCAGTTTATGTCACAAACACGCCTGTCCCCCACACACAGGGGTATTTTCCATTGGGCTGCACCCACGCAGCTTCACCCCCGGCCCATGTACAGCACAATTCCATACTGCTGCTAATTATAAACCACCGCCTTACTGTCGTCCTGTACATCTGGAAAAAGCACACACACACACACACAAAAACCATGCAAATAAACCACCTTAATAATTCAAAGCAACGCGAGCAGGGCTGAGAAGCCATTTTTGACAAGAGAAGAAGACGTTCCCAAGCATCCCGTCAGTTATGTGTCCTCCCCGGCAGCAGCTCCCCGGGCCTGACCGCTGACAGCCCCAGCCGGGGGCGGACACCGCGGCCGAGGGGCTCCGGGGTCACACACAGCGAGCAGCGGCGAGGAGACGGGCGGAACGCACCCCTCTCCCCCCGCCGGGCCCTCCCAGCCCCCGCCCCGCGCTCACGGACCCCGGGCCGGGCCGGAGCCTCCCCGCGGCCCCGCCGCGCCTCACCCGTGAGGCCGCCCCCTTTGCCGTGTCCCCGCCGGCGCTGGAGCAGGAAGAAGGGGTTGGCGCGCTCGGTGACCCANCCGCGCTCTGCAAAGCTCCTCTGCCTCCCGATGGCACACTGTGGCATTGAAAAGACCTGAACTGAACGGCCTGAAGTTGTGTCGGGAAGGAGGGGGGGGGGTTAGGTTGGATATTAGAAAAATAATCCACCCCAGAGGGTGCTCGGGCACTGGAACAGCAGGGACATGTCTAGCACTCCTCGCCAGTCTGGTGATGCTTCCATTTCCCGTCTGTGAAGATGGGAATTAATTTGCCCTTTTTGCTGCGAAGAACATGCACTTCCAGCATCTCAGCCTCGTGAGCTCAGGGTGAGGATCCTGGCATCCCCCTCCTGGCATCCCCTGGTTCATTTTGGTCCTCGCTTTGCAGCTCTGGAGCCCACTCAAAGCTTGCGGCCCGGTCCAAAGATGATCTTCACAGCAGACAGGACAGCGGGAGATGCAGTTCACTCTCATCCCTTGGCTGTGGAGCAGCTTCCCAATAATTTAGTGAACTGCTATTCTTGTTTCAATAGCCATTAGAGAGCCTCCAGGCAAACTCTGAAAGTGTTACAGCAGCAGGAAACACTGACATCTGCCATCCCTGTGCTTATTGCCCAGCTCCCAGGAAGGCAGGAATGCCATGGTTTTTTTAGGCTATAAATCCTTTAACCCTGGATGATCTATCTTTGTTAGTGCAGTGCCCTAATCCCAGCTGAAGCCTCTGTACACTACAGTAATATAAATATTTATTAGCTGGCTCAGCCTGCAGGGCTGTGCCTTCACCTCAGTGGCACGGCTGTTTTTGGGGAGTAGCAGGGTGGTTTCTGAAGGCTGGGTGTCCTGTGGGAAGGGTGTGAGCACTGGGAGAAGATGCTGAGGGATCCTTCCCTGTTTTAACTATTGCTGTTCTTGCTCACTCTGTGCCATCTTAAAAGTGGCAAAAGCTGTGAGAAGCTGGATTAGTGCCTCCAGCATATTCATAAGCCACTTTGAACCGTGTGGTCCTTAATGGCCTCGGATTTCTGGGTACTAGTACAGCAAAATAAAAAGAAAATATTTATATCAGAGTGGGAAAAATCCTCTCTGAAAATGGATCTGTTGACAATGTTGTTCCACGCTATCCTCTAAGACAGATCTATAAGAAATGCTGGAGGGACTGGAGTCACTGACTGATGCTTTCATTCTCCCACATTTTCAGACACCAAACTCACAAACTCTGTATTTTTAAACTGATTTTTATTGAAATGTAGTACATTAGCAAACCCTAACTAGTCGGTATACACTATGAACATATCGGCATATACCACATAACTATAATATAGTGTTTTACTTACATCAAAACATGTCAACAAGTTCTGCTGCTGGCAAGCTACACTTCCACAGGGGCTGGAAAGCTCTGGCTGTCATGAGGACACTGTGTGTCCCTGCGTCCCTGCAGTGTCCCCAAACCCCTGGCAGCTGCTGGCATGTTCAGGTTACTTGGTCACACCAGTGTGACCCACCTGGCAGCAAGCCAGTTCAAACAGAATTTTCATTTTACACGCACGCAAATTGGGTTTTTTTGTTGTTGTTTGCTGCAGTCTCCTGTTCCCAAAGGCTGGGGGCTCCCCTCTCTGCTGAGATAAAATGATGCCATTTCGGTGGAGTCAGTGCATAGTTAGCCATGGCCTCGAGCAGGTGATCCTGGACAGGCACGGTCGTACAGAGAAGCTTTTAGTATTTAACATCTACTTGTAAACTGCAGCAGGGCTGGTGGGACAAGCAGAAGAGCAATGCTACCACCCATTTTGCTCCAAAAGGTTATTCCCCTTTATAGGAGCAGTGTGACAGCCCTTACCAGTGCTGGGAGTTAAGCCTAGACATACAGGTGGGGAAAGTCTGCCTGCTGATGTGGTGGCACGGGGAAGGCCTCTCGTTCATGTAGCACCTTCCAGCACAAGCAGAAAGTGACAGGCTGGGGTGCTGCCTTGCTGGGACCTCATGGACCTGCACCAGGAGCTTTGCTTTGACAGCCCCAAACACTCCATTGAACATTCCTGGCTTAACAGCAGCAAAGAACAAGTTTACTTTCACGCCCAGACTTTCCTGTGCTGGAGCATGGGAGCGTTGCTGAGCTGTTTTCTGTATGAGCCTCCCTCCCAGTGCAGCCCAGTCTCTGGGGAGGCTGCAGGCAGCTGCAGTTCTTACTGCCTGAGACAGTGTGAGGGTGTTACAGACACAGGCACAGGGGATCCACAGCAAATCTGATGATCCATGCCTTAACACAGCCCAGCAGAGCTGTTCTGCTGGGAATTAATGGCTCCTGTCCCCCCCGAGGGGCTTGGGCAGCTGAAGATCAAGTCAGAGCCAAGCAAAGGCGAGCCCTGGAGTATGTGAGAAGCAGGAAAAAAAAAAAGGCAAATGGCACATAAATGCACACAGCTGAGCTCAGTGAAAAGAATAAAAGCTCCTGGCTCCTGAGGGGCTTATGGATACAAGTGGAGAAAGGAATAGCCCAGCAGGAGTGAGGGAGCCTTCACATACGTGTCCATCTGACTTCTGGGCTGCAAACCCCCAGTCCCAGCTGTATGACACTAGATAATGTTACACCTCAGCCTTGCATTGAAATCACTCTAAGTAGCTTCAACTTGCAATAAAACACTATGTAGTTCTTACTTTGTAGGATTATTAATACTTAATTATTAACTCCTTAGGAAAAGGACTATTTTTGGGCAACACTTTATACCACAGGGCCCCCAAGCCCAGAGACCCTGGACATTATTGTGGTAAGAAAGAAAAAATATTCAAATGTTACCGCACAACCTACACATCCATTTCTCATCTCCATGAGGCTAATGGGTCAAAAGGGTGCTCCATTCAGGGATCCAGAGAACGAGCAACCCACAACAGCAGCCCAGATCCCACACACCCTGCTTTGGCTGAGCACAGCCCACCAGGAACCTCTGTGCCCCCACAGACTGGGACTCTGGTTTGGAGCGATGCATTCCCTTGGAGGGGCTGGCTGGCATGGTGATGGCACAGCGAGGTGATGGCACAGTGATGAAGAAGATGCTGGAGAACAGGTGGACAGCAGTGCCTGCACAACTGGGACCTTCACCCAGCTCTCCAGAGGAGGAGGAAGCCAGTAGTAACTGATGGAGTGGAAAGGTAGAGATTAATTGGGAGAATTAAGAGTGTCTGGGAATGTTGCAGGCTTTTAAAAGACTAGGTTAATGAAAGGATCAATCAAGTGACAGATAACTAGGTGTCGATTAGTGGTGCTTTGCAAAGACTGTGAGCAGATTTCATCCCCCACAAAGCACTTTGCAAGCACCAGGTAAACCTGACATGCCCTTGTGAATTTGGGGTTTTTGGTCAACATCTCAGGACATCACTGGCTGGGGGTTACAGAGCATCGTGGCCCTGGATCAGGAGCAAAATCCCACCTGCTCTTGTCACTGCATCGTACAAGGAAGGGGTAGGGAGCACAGATTTTTCTCTTAATTATTTCTAAGACAAGGGAAAAAAAGCAGAAATGAGCACTAGCATACTGAAGTACTGTCTACCTCTCCCCTGATTTCCCCCCAGTCTGTTTAGCTGGAACATCTTTCCCTCTCTCACTCCCTCCCCTGCTCACCAGTTTCCACCGAGTGTGCCAGAGCTGAGGCTGCCCTGCGGTGCAGCAAGTCTAGCAGGGAAAGGAAAAAGCGAAGATATCTTTAAATATAACAACACATATGCAAGCTGTCATGGCACATCACACATTCTTCTGCACCACTCAGGCTGGAAAATTAGGTCAAGTATGGCTGGGTAACACAGGGTGAAAAAGGAGCAAAAGCTTTACTTGGGAATTTGAAGGTGTTTCCTGAGGTCCCTGCCCTGAGCTCTCCTGTCCTCTCCCCACCCTGCAGGGGTGGCAGCAGCCCCGTGGCTCTTGCCTTTGCCCCACTGTGCCTCAGCTTCTGAGCTGCTGTGTTATTTCCTACGCTGTAAAAAACAAATGACTGTTAGCTAAGCAAAATAACAAATGTTTTTAATAATTAAGTCAACTCGCTTGCCAGTAATCAGGTGATTACTGCAGAGCTGCCTGAACTTCAGCTCAGCCCTGGTGCCTTCATCCCTCAGCTCATGAACTGACTGTGGCACTACCTCAAACCTAAATTGGACTGAACAAGTCCTGGAGCCTCAGTGTGACCCATGCTTCCTGCAGAATTCCCTCTGCTTTCCAAGCTGGTAAAAAGCTTTTGGCTCTCCCAAGCCTTTGCACTATTTTACATGAAGGTGTTTAAAGAAAACAGATATGTAAGAGTCTCATAACATAGTCCTAGACAAGTTTATTAAACTGGTTTTGGTCTTTCTTTGGCTAATGCAGGATACCTGGCTATTCCTGTAGCATCTTCAGGTGCCAGGGCAAGCATCCTAGAGCAAAGGGACAATGCAGATTCCAACACATGAGCTCACTGGAAGGAGCAATTGTGAGGGTCGTTAGGTAAATTTTAACATGCTTCAAATTTAATATTTAATGTTATGTATTATAGGTAAAAAGCACACTTACAGTCTGGTTTCTTACTGGCAATTATCCTCTAAGAACACAAGCAAACCTTGATTTTACAAATGTCTTATGGAAACATGCAAAACTTTCATAGAAGAGGAAGCTGAGAAAGGGAGGGCAAAGTGTTGGAGTTTAAAGTTTAGGAAAACACTTGGAGATAAAAGCTTTTTTTATACGTAGAAGTCATAAACTGAATGTTTTCCTATTAAAAAAAGCACTTTTTTTTAACCTTGAAAATGATTTTCCAAGTTACTGGCACTTACAGTGCTTGGTAGGTTGCTGTATATTTTACTTCTGTGAAATGACTCAACCACACACAGCACCACTGCAGCAGAACAAGAACAACAATGCTCATCGAGCTTTTTTTATATACTGATTAATATTAAAAGGAAAACCTCAAACTTACCAGCACAGCCCAGAAAAAATCACCCATGCTGCTGTGGTGCCTCTTCCCCATCCTAAGTATGACTAACTGGGGAAGGCCTGCTGCAGCACGTCCTGGCATGCACGTAGGGACCGATTGCTTGAACAAGCTTTTAATTTTTCCAGTGTTGCAAGATGTCCCAAATCCAGGATGTCAATTACAAACACCAGCTCCCCTATCCAAGATGCTACAGCACAAATCCATTTTTACATCACTGTGCCAAACCCTGATCTCCACTGAGGCAAACCTGCCCTCCCTCTACTTAAAACCAAGATCTTTGGTTAGAAATAAGATTTAGCAAAATACAAATTACATTATTTATTGGTTTGTCTTTTGGGGGGCTTTGTGCTTTTTATTTTTAATTTCCATGCCTCTTCTAGCTTTTCTGTATATTCTGGTGCACAGCTCATACAAACAGGCTCAGTTGGAGCTGAGAAATCATCAGGTTTGGTTTTGTGCTGAAACTGTGCCCCAGTGACATTTCTGGTACCTTAGGGGAAATCCTGGTGTTGGGATGGGGCAGCCCCTATGACAAGGATTTGCTTGGGGCATCAGCACCCCACGCAGTGCTACAAGAGCCTGTCCTACCCAAAACCCCACCAGAGCAGCTCTGTGCTGGCTGGAGACACCAAGACATGCTGGCATTTAACCAGGAACCCCCAGGTACCTGGGTTTATCCTAACCTGACTGCCCTCATGGATAAAAACAAGCCCCATAACATCCTTGACAGGCGGTGATTTTCCTCTCGGGTGTTTGCGCTCCCAAGGCGCCGCTCCCACGTGTCCCTGCTGATCTCACAGATGTAATTACCAAACAGGGGCTGTTCAACCAGCCCTTCTGCCACCCCTGAACCTCATAAAGGTTCAGCTCAGCCAGGCTGGGTTGGGGAGCTGTGCCTGGGCTCGCTGGCGCTGCCTGGAGCTGGCACTGCCTGCCCCACACCAGAGGAGGGATGCTGACCACGACCCACTGATGTCCCAGCCCCTGTGGCACTTCCTGTGACCTTCACTTCTGCTTTGTAGGAGAAAGTGGGTGTCAAAATTGTGCTCTTAAAAAAGTTTGGGGCTTCAGCGCATTTCCAGAGCGAGCTGAATGGCAATAAAAGTGCATTTGGTAAATATCAATGTGGGTATTATGAGAAAAACCTCCCTACACTTCACACCACCCACTCTTGAATTATCAGATTAAATAAAGCTGACGCACAGCAACAAAAGTCAAAGCATGCTCGGCAAAGAGGCTCATTTCCTCATTTTACAGAGCTGGGTTTTTCTTTTTCTCTTGAACATCCATGTTAAAGACACAGCTCAACCACACTTCAGAAAAGGATATATGTTAAGCAGACTGCTATACAATTAAAAACATTAAAAGGAGGGGAAATTCCCCTGCTTGTAGCAAAAGCAGGTGAAATTAAAGCATGGCAGGATAAGTCTTACCTTTCTTTTTGGCTTAACTGATTTCTCAAGATTCCTATACATAGGGTGAAACTGTGTTTCACAATACAAGGACACAAATGAGTTTCTACACCTACAGTAACTTAGACTGCAATGGAGAAAAATCCAAACATTCATTAACAGCTACGCATTGTCCGGTAGGAAATGGTGGAGCAGAAGTGCTCGCTCCTCCATGTCGGCTCATTTGAGGAACGCTGTGGATGACTTAGCTCCTGAGGTTCCTCTCTTGCTCTCCATTTCTGCATTGTTCTCTCAGAAGCTTGCAAACAATATCCATTTCCGCACCGCTTTTGTCACATGCTGGTAAAAATTGATTTTTTCCTGCAGCGTGTCAAAGCAGTAGCTGCTTTCCTTTCTTCTCCTGCTTTCTGCATTCCCATTATTGATGTCAGTGGGAAAGGGCACAGCTCAGAGAACGTATTTGTTAAATAACTGTTGCAGATCTCAACAGGAGAGTGGGATAAGAAGCTTACCTCTTTTCTTCTCTGTGTAATGCCAACATGCTGGCTTTTAAAAAACCTCAGTGAAAAATTTGGTGGATTTTTTATCCCCCACCCCCCAAAAAAAAGTTACGTGAGAAAGAAAGCTAATTTGATTTCTGCATATTTCAAAAAGTCGAATGGTTTTTAGGTAGATCGAGTGCTGGTTCTGTGAATGTCCTCTCTACAGAAAGAGACTCACTCAACTTCAGCATACAGAAGGACCAAAAGTATATTCTGTGTATACCATTGTTCTCCTGCTTCAATCAAATTGGAGAAAAAAAAAATCCAAGCATCAAGTTCCTTGAAATCTTTCTGCAAATGCAGGTCCTCTCTGCAGCTTGAACATCAGACTGGCTTGCCACTGTCCAGGGTTAAGCGGGTTGTAGGAAACTCAATGCACTTAGAAAGGTCCCTCTCAGAAGGGGCTATTTCACAGTAAGGTTATGGATTGACCAAGATATACGAGTGCTTTTACCAGTCACTGGCCATCTCCTCTACAACCAGTTCCCTTTCTGACATTGCCCAACCATCTGGACCACTAAAAAATTGGAAACAGCAGGCGCCTGTGTAAGAGACGCATTTGCAGTTCAGCACAAACTCTTAGGGCCACCGTAAAACCTCTCCTGCATCGCCACGGCTGGGCCGACACAGCTCCCCATGCTGTTACTCAGCAATTTCCATCAGACAACCTTGCTCTTTGTCAGCTCAAAGATGCCACCCTCAGAATCCACCACAGCTGGTCTTCGTCTGTGCAAACGAGAAGGCGGTTTCGTGTTCTGGAAAAAGCAGCTCTTCTTCAGACAAAGGAGATCCATGGAAAGAGTACACAACAATAGGAATGAGAAATGAAAAAAACGGAAAAAAGGGCCAGGAAGGAGCATGGATTCCTTTCAGGTTTTGTTCTCGTCGTACATGTCCAAGGCAGGCTCGATGGTTGAGAACTCGCTCTCGTAGACCAGGCTTCGAGGGGACAGAGAGTTACGATGGAAGAAGTGACTGCCTGCAAGAGGTAGAACAAAACCACATTAACAACACGTATGAACAATGGAAGAACTGAGTAAAGCATCCTCATACCTGTGTGCTGGATGCAAACAGAGCACACATGGAAAAAACAGCCACCCTTCAACACAAAGCAGTAGCAACCATATGAAACATTTCACCTCTGCTCCTGTGCTGCCCTGCCAATTTAAAGCAACTGCTTTCCATATGCATCAACAGTCACACCTCAAATGGCTCTTTCAGATAAAAGAGGTCAAGTCTGAGCAAGGCTGGGGCAGGCTGGAGTTTTGCACTCGGTGTGGGCTGTTGATTTACAGCCTTGTAAAACAGGGATGCGCTTCCTCGGAAGACCCTGAAATCTCTGGTCAGCACCAAAGCGTTGTGCCCTGCACCAGCACAAAGTGCTCCAGCTCGGGGTCAAAAGGAATGATCAGGCAGAGCGAGAGGTTCCCCAGGGAACATCCCACCAATGCTGCTGGAAGCCTGGCCTCCTCCAGAGCTCAGCAAACTCCATCCACGAGTCACCTTCTAGAAACAACTACCTATGGATTTCCTTACACATAATCAAGGAGATCCAACCCTCTTTTCCAACACTGGCAATAGCCGAAACAAGCACCATGCGGCTGTTGTTGAACTGGGGAGTGGAAGTCCATTTTTTTCCTTTGGTGGCCTGGCATTCCCGTGGCTCTCTGAATCCACAGATGTGTTTTTGCAAGGAGCCCAGCCCTCCTGCTGTACAAACGATCCTCTCTGAAAGCATCTATCATCAGATCAGGCCCTTGGCCAAAATGCTTCATTACCTGGTTTCTCGATCCCAGCGGGGATTAGCTGGGAGCAAGGCTGCTTAGATTACAATACTCCAGGCAGCTACATGAGCCAAACTGGAGGCAACTGAAAAGCTTCCAAGTACATCAAAAAGGCATTCAACAAACTAAGGTGCCTCCAGTTTCAGGCATCAGTGAAGCAAGATGCTTAGGGAATTGTAGTTTTAGCCCTGGCAGATTTTAGCTGCTTAAATCCCCCTTTCTTTGCCAAATTTTGAGCCCAGCCTACCCCATTCTGAAATGAAGACCTTACAGAACACATAAGAAAATAAGAATTCAGCTGCTACTGTCTAAAATGACACAGACTTTGTGTGCCGAAGTCAAATCCTTGCTAACAAGTGCCCAGCAGGAAAATGGAGCTGGGCAATGGATCTGCTGCTCTTTCACAAGCAAAAGTCAGTGCATACACTCACTCCACCATTTGCAGTGAGAATGGGAAGGTGTCACAAGCAAATTAACTTTTGGTCTTGTAGTTAACTGAAACAAGAGTGAAATTAGTGATTACATTGCGTAGGAGTGGATTGTTGACTCTGCCAGGAGCATGTATCCAGGTACTTGGAACTAGTAGGCTCTCTTAGAATATACTTCCAGAAGCAGCTGGTGGGGAATGAAAACCACCCATTTTCTGGATCTGAACCGTCCCCCAAATTTACAGGTTTCTAAAACTGGGCCATGCTTAAAATAAAAGCAAATAAATAAATAAAGGTTGAGTGTTTAAGGAAACATAAATCTGGAACTGTGACCTCTAGATTATCATGGTCTGTCTCCAACAGCTGGACTTGATGACCTTAAGAGATCTTTTCCAACTTAAATGATTCTGCAAGCAAAAAAACCCCCATACCCTGAATCTGCTTTGAAATTATACCAGATAAAACTGATTTCAAGACTGTGTTATGGGTCAGAATCATTTACTTTTTGATGAGTGAGTCTCATTTTGCAGTTGAAATAAGCTGTGAATGTTGGATATTTCATCCCCCCTTCCTCCACCTGCTGCAATGTTACACACAACCAATGCTCAAACAAACCAAAGGGATTCTAAAAGCTTGGTGCTGCTTTTGTTTTTATTACACAGAAATCAAACATGGGATTAGGAAGCAGACAGCCCAGGCTGTCATTTCCTCTGTGTGCACCCAGACTTCCACTCTTAGCAGGCTGGAGGGAGAGATTTAATCAACAACCAGAGCTGGTCATCTGACAACAAGTATTTTATATTAATCTGGAAATAGGCAGAGTATATTAAACACCTCTAAAATTCTTTACTGTGATGTTTTTGTCCTTCTTGGCAAAGGAAATTTAAACCACCCGCTTCCAGGAAGGCTGCATGTTTGCATACAGATAGACATCTCTTGGCTTCCATACCACTTTTGAGACACATCGTTCATTCTTTTCCTAACTGTCTCCTCTCCCATCCAGTGCAGCCAGCCCACAGCTGAGAATCCCGCTGCTGCTCAGTGTTTTCCACCACTCAATCTTCAGGTGCTCCATTAAGCAGGTCAGGAGCATTGCCCACAGCTTATGGCTGGAGCAGCAGGGCACAGTGACCCAGCCATGCTCCTCTTAATGCAGAAAATTGCTACTGTTTGTTTAAAAATGTGGCAGCGGTCCAGCTGATAAATTTACTGAATAAATGTATTTTAAGGACAAGTACAAACATCCGCAGTTCCAAATTCAGCTTATGAATCTGTTTTTCCTATTTTGCACTTACCAAGAAAAATCAAGATTTATCCCTTAGGTACAGAAAACAAATGGGAAGGCTGCATGCAGTTTTAATACATGAAAATGAATCCTTCAGTGCTCTCTACCACTACTCTTCATTATGTGCTTTAAAAGAACTTTTCAGATAGCTTGCATTGATGTGAAAATAAACGTACCTTGGAACTGATCTTTATACCTACCATAGGATGCCACCAAAGTGAGGACAAGACCAAGGCCAAAAACTCAAAGAGACACAGCATTGCAGGTGCACCAGGATTAAGTATCACCTGGTGTTCCCTTTCCATCTGGAAGTATCTTAATGCCCTTAGTCATTAATCAGGGCCATCTTCTGCCACAAGCTGCAGTCCCTTCCACAGCTCCTCCAGCAAAGATTTCTTACTGTGGAAATCTGATCAGAGTACTCCCTACCTTAATCTGTTTTAGACACCCTTTCAGTTAAGGAAAACCAGGGTGGAACTATTTCATAAAGCACCCTTTCCTCAAAGCCAGCTTAGCAGGAAGATTTTAAAGCAACTGCTTTCCATATGCATCAACAGTCACACCTCAAATGGCTCTTTCAGATAAAAGGTCAAGTCTGAATAAGGCTGGGGCAGGCTGGAGTTTTGCACTTGGTGCTGGCTGTTGATTTACAGCCTTGTAAAGCAGGGATGTACTTCCTCAGAAGACCCAGAAAGACATGGTTCCCATCATGCAGACATGGTGGGACGACTGGCACAACTGGAGTGCTGCAACTGATGGCTGAAAACTCTTCAGAAGGGATAGGCAAGGAAGGACACTCCTCAGGGTAGCCCTGTGGTGCTCACAGAGACACTTCCCATGATTTACCAGCAGTCCCAGCTACCTGGGGAGGTCCCAGCTGACTGGAGGTCAGCAAATGTGACACCTAGCTACAAAATGGGTGGAAGGGGGGTCTGGGCAACTGCAGGCCTGTCAGCCTGACCTCGGTGCCAGGGAAGGCCATGAACAGATCATTTTAGTGCCATCACGTGGCACATCTAGGACAAGCAGGGGGTCAGACCCAGCCACTGTGGGCTTAGGAAAAGCAGGTCATCTTGACCAACCCGGTCTTCGGTCTTCTGTGACAAGGTGACCCACTTAGTGGATGAAGGAAAGGCTGTGATTGTGTCTTCCTGTACTTTGGTAGAGTTTGACACTGTGTCCCACAGCACCCTCTTGGAACCTGGCTGCCATGGCTTGGACAGGTGCACCACACGTGGGTTAAGAGGAGGCTGGATGGCTCAGCCCAGAGAGCTATGGGGAGTGGAGTTACATCCACAGGGCTCAGAACTGGGGCCAGCCCTGTTTAATGTCTTTATCAATGATTTGGATGAAGGGATTGAGTGCACCCTCAGTCAGCCTGCAGCCAACACCAAGTTGTGTTGATCTTCTGGAGGGCAGGAAGGCTCCACAGATGGATCTGGATAAGCTGGATCAGGTAAAGGTATTTAAAAGATACAGATGTGGCACTTGGGGACGTGGTTTAGTGGTGGGCTTGGCAGTGCTGGGTTGATGATTGGACTTGATGATCTTAGAGGGCTTTTCCAACCTAAATGGTTCTATGATTCTACGAAAAACTTCGGGGATTTCTTTCTTGTATCTATCCAGAGTAAAAAAAAAGTTTCTGGGATGATGTAGAGTCCACCTTTGAACGTATTTATTTCATTAACAGATAAACATGCACTGATTCCTTGACCTCTAAATGACCTATCAGAAGTTGTATCATTATTAACACTTTGTTGAGACAATTATTAGAGGCTCAAAAGAAAAACTAGAAAAGATGATGCTGAGTTATTTAAATCCTCCATGGAGGGAAATGCACTAAAAAGTCCTGTCAACCCTCTTGTTCCAAGTATCACTCAACTTCTCCTTCTGCTGCTGTTCTGAAGAAGAAACATGAACTGGAACTATTATGGTGCCTTTTGCATCTGGGTCACTGCACTGCTCACAAGGTCTCTGCCCAACAGCATTAAGCAGCACTTACGGAATTTTGTTTCAGGAGACAAGCACAAACTTATCAATTTTACTACTGCTGTTGAGAGATGAGTGAAAAAAACATGTATCATAGCTTGTTCCCTAAATCATGCTCTAACCACATTCCTCCATTTTTGGCAACAACACTCAGTTGACACATGCTGTACGTTACAAGCACACAGCCCTCAAACACAGAATGTTTGAGGGTTTTTTCTTCTCATGAGTAAGTCCAATGGGGTTTTCCAGTCTTTCAAAATGCACTTACTGCTCTATTGATTTGTTTCCATATTTCTTTCAGAATTTCACAAGGACACATTGAAGAAGAATTCTATTAAATGCACTAAAGCTATCACATTCTTCACTGCTTATTATAAAAGCTGCCTTCTCAGCTGAAGCCTGATGGACAAATAAGAATTAAGAAACTATTTTAATGTAGCATCTGGCTGTGTTCCTAAATTCTAAAAGTGCCTATACATAAAAATAAAATTAAATCCTCTAGCTCCCAGTACATAAAAAAATTAAATCTTACAGCAAAATTGCTTCTCTCTGTTCATTTAATTAAATTAGAAAGCATTCACTTTCCACATCTTGATCTGAGAACAACAAAAACAACCAAACACAGAATAGTTTTTAACTTCTCTCAATTACTTTTTCCTTCCCAACTTGTTACCTTCATTTACCCATCTTGTTAAGGCAAGCATTCACATTTGGCAGGGACTCAGGCCCGTGTGTTTTAACTGACTGTTGTGAAATTACTCACACAGGACTTGCATAACTTGCATGAAACAGCCAGGGCGAGGACAGTGAGGGGAGATGTTTTCCCTCTGTCTCCTCACCAGTACAGGAGTTGTGGCAAGAAAGGACATGCTTGCACCAAGTTTCTATATTAAAGAGCGTTATCAATCTTCCATGATCTGAAGCTGAACCAAAACTAACCCCCCACCACTGATGTGAAAGGAGGCTTCACACATTGCAGCAGGGGAAATGCTGCATTTTCACTTGTTATTAGGAAGGAAGAAGCGGTTTAGAGCAGCTTCACTTTTATCAAAAGGAGGGTGGGATGAAAGTAAAAGACAGAAAGGTTTATGACTTGTGTTTTGAGACAACAGCATTGCAAATCTCCAGCAATGCCTAGCCTCAAGGCACAAATCATACTGCAGTACTCCCAGGGCAACTGGGAGTGTTACAGGAAGAGAAACTGAGAAAATGTTCTTATTTCAAATTAATTCTCAGCTGGAGTTGAGGTAAGCCCATTACAGCAGAATTGACAGCTTGACCCAGCTTTTTTCCCTAACAAGCTGATGTGGGATGATTGCTAACAGCACTTTTTAGTCACTTCAGTGGCAGTTAAGTCACTTGACTGGCATCATAACAAGGGCACTGCATGAGATTTCCACTATTTAGCTTGTGTCCCAAATGAATGGAGAATAATAGAGATCTGCAAAGACTAAATCATTCAAAGGAAATAAAGCACCTTGTAAAATTTACAAAATGCTCTCAGACTTGAGTACTAACACCGAAAGCCCAAGAAAAATGAAATTCTCAGAGTAAGATTTCATAATTAAAGTTTTTTTTATTTCTTCACTTTTTCTTTAATACAAAGCTTTGGCATCAGCAAATTTTATGAAAAAATAGAATGTACTAAATAATTGCTTGTGCTGCATGATCGATAAATGATGCATAAAAATAGGTGTCTCTCTCCAAGGCAATCGGCCGGAAAGCGTTTCTTCAATAGCATTCTGCTCTGCAGGGCAGAAAAAAAAGGAACAAAATATTTATGTTAAAGTTAATACTACCAACACTAAAAAAAAAATCCTGTAAAAGGAAGTCAGTGAAAAATGACTAATTATACTAATTATATAAAGCCAGAGCATTAAGAAACGTCTGTGTTTGTCACATTATTCCTACAGGACAGCCAGAGGTCTGGGCACTTCCAAGCTTTTGAGGACACTCCATCTGCCACTGAAAACTTTCTCTAGGTGGTGCTATCCAACATTTGGGCTTTTTGGGCTTAAACCCCCACTTACACAGTAATTTCTGACTGCTCCCTAAGAAGCAAGGCAAATTGTGCTGCTTCTGTTCCTTTCAAACACTGCCTAAACCTTTTATACTAGTACTGTAAGGGTATTTTGAGACCAAGAGAAAGCAGCTGCTTCCTTATTTTATCACTTAGACAATGTTTACTTTTATCACAACTATTTAAAAATGCATGTGTGTGTATTTATACATACACACAAACATACATAGACACAGCTAAATATGTATACACTCATAACTCCAGAACTATTGCTCTAAATCACTATGTTTAAGCTGTGGGAAGGACATAGTAAAAAAAAAGGTACAGGATATGTTTTTAGGTGAGTTTTAAAGCAGAATTTCCGGTCTTTTACTTGCATCAGCACATTATATGGCCTCATTCTTGCTACTGTTGTTTTTCAATGAGAAAACCCCCTCACATTCCTCTTGAAACACTACCATAAGAAAGGCAGGGCATGCCAGCATTGCATTTACATGGAGAGCAGCATAAAAAGCAGGTATGCTGTTTTATAGAAAAAGCAACGAGAAGGAGCTGCCATATATCTGGCATGATATTCAGCACAGGAAATTCTTTGTCTGGCACTGGGAAGGTGTCAATGAAACAATAAATCTTAGGATTAGTGTCATTTTCAAGTGTCTAAAATGAGTAGTCGAACCCAGCAGCACTTGTGGAGGCTGCTCAGATCCCAAAGGATTCAGATGAAGAGCTGCTGAGGTTAAAGGCCACAGCCAAGAACCTCAGGTACACAAGTAAGTGACTTTTGAAGCTCTGGTTGCTGGGTTGTGAGTTTTCTCAAGTCTGTCTCAAGTACACACTCGCTGTGCCTGCATTCCAATTCCTATCACTGAGAAAAGAAGCTCTCCTTGTATCGGCACACCCTTTGTTTGTACTGAGGGAACATCACTGTGAAAACACTTTGCTGGAGGCCCAAAGGCCAATGTGCAGCAGCTTGTCCTTGCAGTAAAAACAGTCCCAGATCCCACTGAGTAACAAAAAGAAGAGTTGCATGGCAAGGCAGAAATGCAGCTGCTATCAGTGCCCACATCTGGATGAGACTTCATGGGCTCCAGCTCCTCCTCCTTCCCAAGGATGTGCAAGTGCCCAGCAATGCAGACATTCCTGTTCTGCAGCTCATCTTGCCCTGTGCTTTCCCAGGCTACTTTTCCAGGCAGATTAAAGATTAACTATGTTCAGCTGCAGCTATCTTGCCAAGTTGCTGATTGATGGCTGCAACTTCAAGATTTTGACAAATGGGAAAAAAAAAAATCAGTAGACTTGATAGGGCTTTTTCAAGTTCTAAAGTTTTCTTCATGAAGCCCTTTTGGAATCAGCATATGAGAAGAGGAGGAAGATTTGCAAATTAGTGGTAATCAAAAATCCCTGATGACCAATATTATGAACCCTCCTGAAGATAATTAGTCTGCGATTTCCTAAAAAAAAAAAAAAGTTAAAAAATTCCAAACCCCTTCTCTTATCTCAACAACAACAAAAAAAACAAACCCAAAGAAAATGTTTATAAAGCTGCATTTCCCAGCTGCATTTCTTTGGATCTTACCCCACTTCTGGTAGAGAGATCAGCACTTTAATGGAAACTCAGTTGTGTCAAGATGTTCAGAGACAAAGAAAGATGTTGACACTTTGCCTTCCCAAATAAATAATTAAGATTAAACATTTATCCTAAGACCAGTTATTCTGTACACCTACACGAAAATAACTAGATGTACCTAATTAATAGATCTGCAAAATAGATTTATACTTGGCAACACATAGAATTATAAAAAAAAGACTGAAAGTCATCTGTTAGGGTAATTTCTTGTCCAGCCTACCTGAAGGGAGGCTGGGGGTTTCCATATAGGTTAAGAAAGCATGGAAGCAAGCATCCCTTCATTTAAGAGAGAAGAAACAGTATTGCATTCATTGCTTTCATCTCTCCCTCACCTAAGAGGAAAAAGGTAGTTTTCTATTTAAACACCTTTTTTTCCCCTCTTAGCTGAAAGTGTGCAAACTAGGAATACAGGACTATTTTTTTTAATATGAAATTTGACTATAAAATTGAGGTAAAAACTGTCAAAGGTAACTGCTGGTACTAAGTTTTGGCTCTGGCAGGTGAATTTTGAACACAGGAATTTAATGGCAGAAATCTAATGTTTACTTAGAATATTGATCAAAAACTGACCATAAACATTCTCTATTTTCCCCTTTCCATGTCTCTACTTAGCAAAGAGATTTCCTAAGACAACCCAGCTAAATATAAATTAAGAGGGACTTTACATGTTACCCCAAAACCTGCTGTTAAAAGAGACACTCGTGCTTGAAGCAGGAAATCAATTTGATTCCTTGAAAACTACATATTCCCCCTTCCCTTGGCATTTATTCCCAATGTTGTCCATGACACACACCCACCAGACACGCACAGAAACGTCTGAGTATTTACTTACTCATTAGCATTCAAGCTAGCTGTGGCTTTGATGATCATGTAGCAGAGTGTAAGGGCACTGAGGAGGCCAAAACTGGCAATAATAAACCATTCTTCTGTTGACAAAGGAAAGGGAGGAAATCACTCGTGGGAGAAAGCGATGCCAATATTTCCCTCAAACACCAGTGGCGGAAGGCAAGAGGCTTCTAAGCCATGACTGGCCCCAGGAGGTGAAGCAGAAGGAGTTAAGCCACAGAGTTACTGACGGGAGAAGGCTAGCAAAGAAGAAGTGGAGAGAGGTGCAGAAAAAAAGCATGGCACAAACTATTTCCTGGCTGAGCCCAAGGGTTAGTGATAAAGAAGTTACTTAAGAATGTAAAGTGAAATGCAGGACCAAGGGAAAATGTAATGAAAACTCTGTCCACCCCCAAATCAGAAAGATGACTGTCAGGTTGGGTTAGGTTTGGTGAGATGCAGCTCTTTCACATAAGCACACCCAAAGTACTGTCACACTTCAAAACTGTGTCTTTGCCCCCTCCCTCCTGAATTTATGTTACAGTGTTATTTAAAACCCAACAAAAATCAGGATAGATTGCTCAACAGTAAAACATAACTACAGTTTTCTACTTAATAGACAGATATACCCATGGAAAAATAATTTTCATACTAGGGTAGGCACACACACATATTAAATAAAAAGTAATATAAAGAAGTCTATTAAAGAATGTTCACTACTCAAAATTCTCCCCAGGATCAACCTGGCATACAGTAACAGTTCAGAATACAAGCACTGTTGTTGAATACAGCTTTTGGTTTAACTCTCATGCATCAAAGAATGCATGTGTCATCCACAAAATACAAACATTTCAAGAGCCCTTTCTAAAGCTTTACTTTATAAACATTGTCAGAATGAACTGTTGGTGGTTATTTCTTGTTTTACCCTGGCATCTCATCTGTGCACAAGCAGCACTACAGCTGGGAACAGACAGTAAAAAACACCTTGTGAAAAGGCACTTAATAAAAAGTGAAAATACAGTTTTCCCACCCATGACAAGGAAGCAACACAGCAACGGATCTGTTCTTGTTCAACACACCTGAGTGCAAGGTGAACCAGAGGTTGAACACTGGATGGCAAAGTGACTTAATGGTTTTGTGGAGAATCCAGATTTTGTATGTGGGTTTTCCCATCTCAGATCAGGACATTTATAGATACGGACTACATTTTTCATGAGGTGAGTTTTTTTTTTTTTAATGAGCCATTTACTTTGCTACACCATCTAAAGAAACACTCTAATGAACTGCATTGGTTTCACTGCCTTGTATACATGTATCAGTAGCAACCAGTGTCACTAAGTTCATAATCTAGATTACAGATGCACATAAACAAAATACAAGGAGAAAATTAGACTGTTGTACTGCATGGATTCTATTTTTTCAATTCAGCCAGAAAAACAACCATTCATGCATCAAGTTGAGACTGTACAGCATATGGAAAACTGATGCAATTCCACACATACTGTATTTATTATAGTGGTATTGTACATTAAAAACCCTAGGTAAATTCCAGTAAGTGGAAATTTTTCCATGCTGCTCTTATGGGTAAGAGCTTTAAAGCAGTGCAGGAACAGTTTTCTGATGTTATAAAATACTTGGACAATATTCAAATGTTGGCACATCAAACGCTTCTTTAATTCACAAATTTTGTAAGAAAAAACACCTGCTAAGTGACGTCAGAATTCCAGTAGCAATGTTCCCAGGGGAAAAAATGTCTGCAGAGATAGCTATCAGCTAAAATATTTACATTTGTATAAATTATTGCATGTAAAGTATTCTGAAGGGATAAATAACAGTTTTGGCAATCCAGCTTCTTGTGCTGGTTACCGAATTCAGGAAGGTTATTTTGGTGCCATTTCAGTTCATCCAGGGTTCTTTGCATGCGGATCTAAATGGGTATACCATTAATAATGGAAGTGTTGGCACTGTCATACCTAGAGTTATTGGTTCCAATAAGGAGCATATGCCTCTTGCAGAGACACTGAGGTCACCTTTGTCCCTGCAGGGACATCCATCACCGGGGCCCTGCAGCACAGAGGGACAAACACACACACCACGGAAGCCGTAGGACGGTGGCGGGAGCCAAAGGACACTTACTTGTCACTGCAATGTTGATCTCTCCTGACCTCGGTGTCAGCTCCCCGTCCTGTGGCAGCTGTGACATGCCCGAGGTGCGCAGGGGCTCCAGGCTGAGAGAGCTGTCGGTGCCAAAGTCGCCGAGCGCCGAGCGCCTGCTGGCCGGCTGTCCCCGCGTCAGCCGCTCCATGTCAAAGGCTACGTTGTCTGTGCACTGCACGTTGGGCTGGGGAAAAACACAGCTCCATGGTAGAGTGAATGTCCTACCTGCAGCACACCCACACGTTGAGGGAAACCACACACACGCACTTTCTTCAGCTGCTGTGGCTGTCCCGAGGCCACAGAGGTGAGAAACACATGAATAAAAAACTTCTACCTCTTAAAGAGGAGAAGGAAGAAGCAGAAAAAAAGATTGAGATACAAGGAAGGGACTTAAGTACGCCTGTATCATAGCCTATGCCTGTATGGTTTACCACAACCTTGACAAACTCTGAATTCTGTATCCTCTTCTAAAAACCCAGGGATGTTATTAACTGCAAAAACAGGTCATCCACAAAATATCTGCTACTATTTCTTGGGAAATGTGCAAATTTGCAACTGACACAGCTAAAAATGGAGACCTGATTATTCTCACTGTCTTGAATCAAAAACCACTTTAGACAGTCTCTCCATATGTTCTTCTCTTACTTTGAAAAGAGCATCACTCCCACTTTGTAATTTTTTCCTCATACAGGAAAGATTAAAAAAATCTGCTTTGAGGTTTCACTGTTATCCCCTTGTGAACTGGTCAAAGAAAGCAGTCCTTGGGGATCCCGTAAGACAGGAGCTGCTTGAGGAAAACTCACCAGCCTTGGCTAGGGCGGGGCTTTTAATGTGCAAATTTAAAACTGCCTACAGGAAACCACAAGAACAAGAGATTCAGAGAGTAAATTTAACAAGGAGAGTTGAAAGGACTCGAGAAAAAGGAAGATTACAGAGCATCTAGCATACTTCCAGTAGATACTTGTCATAAATGCAAATATAACAATATATTCTCAACTATGAACCACGGAAAGAAGGAAAAGCAACCAATCAGCACCAAAGAAATTTGTAAAAACCCCCAAATATTTTCTGAGTAAGGATACTGGAACACCCTTCCCCCTCTTTCTCCTACAATTATTCTTTCTATTCTGGGTCTCAGATATGTGAGAAAGAAGAGTTCACAACTGAGCAACTTACCACAATTCCTAGTGCCTTCAAAATATTCAGTTTACACATTGGACATGTACAGTGTTCACTGAGCCATGGATCCACACAGACTTTGTGGAACACGTGCCTAGAAGAACAGAGAAGGCACACATAAAATTTGCAAACCATTCTATTTTATACAACTAAGACTAAAACTTTTGGATAGTTGGTTTGTTTTATTTTTAAGTTACTGCAATTAGCACAGAATTTTTTAAATTACTGCAATTAGCACAGAATACTGGCAATTCTTAGAATTGCCAGTATTCTGTGCTAATTGCAGTAATTAAAAAAAATATTGCTTGTTGTTGTCACCCTTTACTAATAGTTCAGTTAGAAGGAAACACCTGAAGATTTTAGTTCCCCCCTCATCCCTCCCCCCCTTTTATTGTGGATATGAGTAATAGGTATAAGGTAGAAGAACCAAGGCAATGCCATTTCCACCATAACCTTGTCTACAGTCTTGTCTCAGTCTTGATGCAGAATCTGAGCATAAACCTGGTAGAAAGGGCACAGATCCATCAGCTGTCAATTTTGTTCACAAGTCAGTGGAACCAACCCAAACACTTTGAAAAGGCTTTTATAATTATCACACTGAAGCAAAAAGAAGGCTTTCCCTGCCATCAGTATTCCTTGATATCAAGAAAGAAAACATGTCCATCACCATACGGTTGTCATAAAAATAAAAGGAAAGGCAAACTGGGCTTTCAGAGATGGAAAGGCAAATTGGGCTCCCACTTGAACAGCAGGGAACTCTGCAATAGGCAACAGTCTGAATTGCCTCCTACATTGCATTCAAAATCTTAGTCACAAAATGAACATAAATGTAAATGTTGGGATTGATATAAACCAGTATAACAAGGAAGGACTACGCAGAGACCAAAACAAGGTATACAAATTAAAGGAAGTAAAGGAAATGACCTCTTAGCTTTTCAAAAGGCAAAGAACTTTTCAGAGCATATTCATGGCAGGAATGGGTAGCACAAGACTGTCTACCCAATACAGGTTTAGCAAATACTCATAATAACCCAGTCTGAGTAACTGCTTATGATAATTCTCATGGTAAGAGCCCTGATCCTTCATTTCCAGTGGTGCTGACTGCAGAGCAAGAAGCCAGTAACAGCAGGCACACCCAAACACGACAGACTGGGGATCCTGACAAAGATCAGCAATTACAGGCGCTGCTTAGGCAGGGAAGAGCTGTGCTCAGGAGCCAGCAGGGAAAGGGGCAGAACAAGCAGGTCTTGCCATCTATTTGAGGCATCAGCAGGGTCTGGAAGAGGTGGCCATGCCAAGAGGTGCCCCCCAAGGCAGCATAAAGCTGAGATACTCCCTCTGTCCCCTCCTTGCTCGGGTTACACTTGTGTTCTGTGCTTCAGAAAGCTCATCATAGAATCTGGGAGTTCTTTGCTCCCTATCCCTTGGGATTCTAAAACCAAAGACCAAATGAAGCATGTTACCAGATAATTCTCTTTTAAATCTCTGGAAAACAACCTGAAAGGCCTCTTGAAATTGTTAAAACATGGCAAAAGACAGTATACAATTATTGTCTATGTCTAGTCAGGCTGATGGAGGGACTAAAGAATATCAACATAATGAAGTTCTAGGCAGCTACAGCTGTATGTCCTACCTGTACTAACTAAAGATGCAGAGTTAGGGTGTAAAATAGTCAACAGAAGATGCACAGGCAGCAAAATATTTCTGCTTATCTCTATCCCAGATAATGCAGGAATAGAAACTTAAAGAACCTCAGTTAGCCACTTGGCTGGCCTGTGTCCTCTAGCAAGCTGGCAATCACAAAAACCAGGGTATATACAGTGCCCTCTGTTCAAATCATCACCCAAAATAGACTCACTTCTATTAAGTCTTAATGTATTCCCTTTATTACTCACAAAACTACAGGAAATTATGTTTAGGAACTCTTGGTGATACATAATGGTTTGAAATATTCTGAAACATACAGAGATGCTATTTTTCTATGTTAGGCAAATTATTACTTTTATATGCTTATGTTTTAAGTCTCTGGAGTCTGCTTTTTAAAGTACAACAAACCTGAAAATCTAATATTTTGGGCAAGAGCAGACATCAAGACTCCACAGAAGTATGAAAACAGCTTTATTATATCATTATTGGCTAATCAGTGCTGTAGAAGCACTCAGATCAAGTGAAGCAGGCGACTGATATAGATGCCAACATGCATCCACTAAATACTATGAGTTATTTTAAAAAGTCATTAGCACTTTGATATATTTATATACACAGCCCAATTGTTTTTATGACCTCCTAATTCTTTGCTTTTAGTTCCTAAATCTTCAAGGATGTTTATGAATGTGTTTCAAAGAAGTGCAGCTCTCCAAAGGTTATTGATTTAGAAAGCATGGCTCTGCCTACTACTTACACAGTTTCTCTACCTCTTAAAAAGTTTGCTGATAGCATCATTGTGGCTCACACTCTGTCTGGACTTCTCTCCTTGCAAGAGTTAAAAAGCAGTTATACAGCAATGACGACAGCAAACAAGAATTATTTTAAAACCTCACCCTGACAAAGTAAACCCTTGCAATTTCTGCTCTCATAAACCTCCTCCACCTTCCTACTTGTGTCATTGGTACTCCAAGACCATAAATGTGACAAGCTCCTAGCGAGTTGCTCTTGGTCACGACAGCTGATGACGTTCTCCCAGGAGCCATTCTCTGGGGAGTCAGGTGTGACACAGCCTGGGGCTGGAGGGAGCAGGGCTGGCAGCCAGGCTGGCAGCACTGATGGAGTCTCCCATGCAGGCACAACTCCAGGCAGGTGACCTGCAGGTATTTTTCCACTCTGTCAGCACACCCAATCCAGTTGCCCTCCAGCTGGTAATAAACACCATAACACCGACCCTTGTTCAACACAGCTTCTTTGCAGCATTTCACAGGGGAGAAAGTGAGGTAGGAATCTCTTTTGGTGGCATAAGGCCTCCAAATTCACACATCACAAAAGGAGAAGGGTTGAATGATTTACGAGTGCTGCTTCCCTAGAGCTCACTACCCTTCCCTGCTCTCAGTGCAGCACTCCACCAAAGGGACCTTTGCTGCTGCAAAGCAGGTTCTTTGGCTACTGCTGGAGACAGCTGCTCTCCTGGCACTGGGATCCAGGGCACTGCAGGAAGCAGAAAGGATGCCACCAAGACTCCATGTTAATTTGGTCTTAAAAAGAAAAAGGCAGCTATTTGCAGCAGCACAGAATGAAACATGAAAATCTGGTTTAGTCACTTTTGTCATTTTCCTCCTTCTTGCCCAGGACAGAAATTAAAACTTTGGCTCAAAACCCATTTATCTTACTCTTTTAATTCTTTTCCTACCTTGTTAATTCCTTCCTTCCCTGGCCATCTTCCTGCCCTTTCCAATGTAATTTTCTGTTCTTCTCTAACCTATCACTTCACTCTCCCCTTCCCTTATCTCTCACTAATCCTTCACACTACCCACTCCTGATCACTTTTCACCCAGTGTCTGTTCAGCCCCTAGATGCAACAGTGTGAGGGTAGAATAAAATTATCTAAATAAGGAAAATTGTCCATGAGGTTTGTCTTTTGCTAGGATCCCTCTGACATTTGCTTCCTCTACTTACTTTTCACTTAGTGACATTCACAAAAGACACATTCCTCAAGCTTGGAAGCCTGAAACAGATGGCTGGTTGTCCCTCTGTGCACTAAAGCTATAGGTATGTCCATAGGCTGCTGGTACTGAACATTTCTCTCTGAAGCACAAAATGAACTTCTGCAAACAATGCAGTTGAATTTTTACCATTTTCACTTCAGTTTATTTTTAAATTTGCCACAATTTCCCGCACGCCACAAAACTTTACATCACAAATGTGGTGTTTTGCTACAGAATTTTAGGTACAACTTGCTCAGCTGCTGGTAGATTTTGCCTGCTGTGTGTCTGCCCAGACCAGCTTCCTCTGCTGAAGCACAGCGTGACAGACCATACTTAACTGCAGAGAATAAATGTGCTACTAAAGGGAAAGGCTACTTTTAAATTGATGAAAGCAGCAAAGATGTCACATGTCAGTGATTCCTACTGTCTAATCATTACAGCTTCCCCAACAAGCACAGTAAGAAGAACTTCTAGCCTTTTATTTGCTTCCTCTTGGTCAAGTAATTTTCTCCATGGTTTTCTCACAATTTATTTTCTCATCAGGCTTAGAAACTTTTATATATTTTATAGGCTTTGTTTTATTGTCTGTGTGCTGTTTGGTTTTTTTTGTTGTTGTTGTTTTTTGCTTTTTTTTTTAACTAACATTGCATGCTGCACTAAAATGGAAAGTTGAAATATGAGGAAGCAGAACGGAGTTAAACCTCCATAACAATATTTGGGGAGAAGCATCTCAGGTATTGAAGACTAAAAAATGGAATCTGAAATTTATTGGGCCCATCTTTGAAGGTACTAGTTGGCTTTTCATCTACAAATATAAAAATGTCTTGTGGAAAGCATCCATCTCACTGTTTGTGTCTAGCCTAGATGGTTTTGCACTTAACTTAAAAGCTGGGCTGCAGCAAATGAAAAGTGAGATGTAAAAAAGAAGTAGAAAGTGAACATGGAAGTTGTCATACAGCCTTTGGCAGGAATGTAATCTGAGCCTTCGCTGACCTTACGTTCTTGTGAAAAACTGAGCAGAAAATTATCTACACAAGAGCCTTGATCTCTCCTTTACATGGGAAACTGCACTGGGGCAGGTTGTGCTGAGGTGGCAGCCAGGTGCACCTGCATGCAGCTCCCTGAACTGCTGTAACTACCCCTGAGAGCCCAGAGCTTCCTGCCTGCACGACTGCAGCTCAACAAAGCTGTCTGAAGAAAAAGGACATTTCTTTCCTTTTTTTAAATTAAAAAAATAAATCAGTGATCTCCTTGTTCAGATGGTCTGTATTGTACCTGTGACATATCCACCGCTTACACAAGGGCAGCTGTTCAGTGGCCCAAAACTGGTGTGCAGTTTCCAGAAGTCCCTCCTCTAATTTCTGAATAACCTTCTGCATAACATATCAAAAGACAAGGGATTAATTCACCTATACAAGCTTCACTTGAGATTGCAATAAATGATGTAACTCTAAAATCTTTACTTCACACTTGGGAGTACATTTTTCAGGGCAAGAGGATATCAACTTTCAGTAAAAATGACTGAATTGTAAAAAATAAATGCACACACATCCACATGACCAAAAGCTCCCAAATCTTTACAATCTAAGCTTTTCTATTCCTGAATTTTTTAATGAGAGTTTCTAAATAATCAGTTGTAGTGTATTTTAGCTAAATAACACTGAGAATCTAAAACAGGTAATTGTTTCTTGCTGTCCAAGAGGTAAGGAACATCGAGAACAGTAAACTGAATTAGATTTTTCCTTCAGAAGTATAACGCACACATATTTTGATCAGTAAGATATAAAATGATGTTTTCCTTTTATGATGATGGAAATACCCTGCACATTAGAAGATATTCAAGCTATTCAGAACAGCCTGCAGGAGGATTTTCAAGACCAATAATGAGCTCTTATGTGCTGCTGCTGCCTAACTGGAGATTGACTCCAACACATGACTTTGCTGCTTCTAGAGTATCATGCAGACCCATTTATGTACTAAGCACAAGCCAAGTTACTGGATCTTGCTGCATATATACAACCTAATTTACACATGAGTTTTGTGCCTGGAGACGAGAGAAAGCTTTGTATTTCAGAACACAAGGGAAAGATGTCCTTGGTAATGCTTAGTGCTACCAAAATGTATGATTCATCAAAATCAACCACCAGGTGGAAAAGTATTTAAAAGCCTCTCTCAAAAAGAAAATGTCCCAAAACAACTGAAGAATGGAACTGGAATGGAAACAAACTGAAAACCTGTAAATGTCAACACAATGCTATAAAAGGGGGAGGAAGCTGTTACATTTTAAGCAGTAATGCAGAATCACCAGCAAGTACAAATCTTCAGACACAAGCCAAGATCACACTGCATTGAAGAGACCAAAGAGAGATGACAGCACAGTGGCTGACTAATGTCAGGAGGTATGAAGGTTGCAGATACTGCATTTCCATCCCCTACAGTTTCAGAAACCACCAGCCAGTTGTTGCACATCTACAGTGCAGAATGCTGCAGCTGTACCTGGCTCATTATACTGAAGTTTTCTGAGTCTGCCCATCACTTGGTCCTTAAACTTGCACCCCTCCCCATCTTACTGCAATCTCAATAGCTCCATTGCCGATATCTTTAATATAATTCTGTTTCATTTCCATTGTCCTAACAGTGCCAGCACCCACCTTCACACCTTCTGGCACCATAGTCTAAAATAAAGTGGCTGTTATTAGGACTGGAAACATCCAACAAATGCATTTGTGAATTACAATGCACCTATTACATGAAATGAAGCAAAAGAGAACAGTTTCCAAACAAAGCAACTTTATTATCTTACTTGCATGGCAAAATGCGAACAACATCATTCTGCTTGTAACTCTCAATGCAGACAGCACAATGATCAAAGTCTGGGTCTGTTTCCTAAAATGAATAGAATGAGAATTCAAGTCAAGAATTGAGGCTATGACAAATGTCAAAGTAGTTGTGACTAGTACATGAACTGCACTGTGCCAAGTGGCTGTTACTAAGCCATAAACCCAATGACTGGATTATTATATTCCAACATGACTTAAGCAAGAAAAGCATCTCATATATGCAAAATTCCCCTTTTTTGGAGCTGGTAAATCATCATTTGATACATAAGCTAAGGCGTAAGATGATTCTAATGTTCAGTGAAATCATTATAAAATATACTGGAGATTTTTCTAGATTTCCTTTTTATTTTACTTCCAGTTTAGAGATAACATTTCTATTTTATACAGGGGTTTTTTTGTTTGTTTTGGCATAACAAGAATTCTGGGGCTCATTCTTACAGCCAGAACCAGCACATTTTACTTAGTGCAGAGTAGTCCCATATTTATGTCTGCTGCTTACTTGCAGAATTATTGTCATTCTTATCGAGACGTGAATACGAGCATCACTGATTGACCAGCTCCTCTCTTTTCTGTTTTCCAGAAGTTATGATTTTTTAAAATTTTATTTTTAAATATGATATTTAAAAATCTCAAATGAAAAAGGGGAGACTTCATTTATATATAGATATGGCATCAACAATACATATTTAAAATGTTTGGGCCTGTGGTACAAAACAGGCTGTGCCTTCTCTTTGTTCAGCTTCATTATTCTTTTTAATGCCAACCAGCTACAAGCCAGACACCAAGACAGGGACCAGAGCAAGGCCACAGCCACTCCTGGTCAGCACCAGCCAGGGCTGCACACAGAGCATCCTCTGGCTCCTCTGAGGAAGAAAAGGTTTTTCCCACTCTGTTCACCTGCATGTGCACCTCATGCTGTCTGTACTGCAACCTCCACAGCACTTGCCAGTTCTGAATTTATGCTGCCAGGACAACAGCATTGTTTTGCATGGAAAGGTTCCTCTAATTTGTATGTTCTCCCATTCCAGAAAAGATTTAGTGCAGTGTGCTGTTTTGAAATAGAACTACACAGGGAGGGAGAAGAACAGAAAGACATTTTCTGTGCCTTCTCTCTGGAAGCAAATTTTCCTATCACTTCCTCATCTTCCAGTACTGATAGTGTAGATAAGAAAGAAAAAAGGAATCACAATAAAAAGGTCCTATGAAATAATATTTTAAAAATCAAATCATAGCCAGAATTCCCCTGCCTTTTGAAAATTAAAGCTAAAAAATTAAGCAAGATGAAATTACTATTTTTTCCTTTCAGATTCAAAAATAAAGCAATACTGCTCACAAAAATGGAAAAAGCTTAGGACATAAGACACCATATATATTAGTTTGTATACTAGCAAGAAATATTATTGGAGTAGCTTTGACTGAAATACCTCTTTCGGCTCCCCCTTAACTTACTGAATAGCCATATTTTACTTAAGAGATTATCTTCAATTACCTGCCTTCTAAATTTATTTTTCCTTTACGGAACTTACATATGATAAGGTTCTAAGCCTTAAAATTCCACATAAACAATGCCAGCCCTATGTACTCATGCCAGGACACCCTCCCAGTCAGCCAGCACACAAAACCACCCCCAGTCACAGTTGCCAGATGGAATGCAAATAGTATTTAAGCAAGAAAAACTTCCTTGAAATATACAGACTTACAGCACACATCAATACTAACAGGTACACAAAATATTGTGCCACGGGACAAAGTAAGCCTCCAACAAGGAAGGCAAAGTCATAAATCAGAAACCAAAAGAAAAAATGGAGATTGTTTCCCCAGAAAAAAATGAAAAGCGATGCTCAAGTTTATCATGTTGAAATCTTATTATTATACCTTATCACCCTTCTTTACTGTCCTGGTTGTCAATTTACCAATGGCTTTCTTGGCAGCATCTCCAAGACGACGCTAATAAAGTGACAAAGAAGAGAACACAAATTAACCCTGATAAACAAGCTTCATTAGTGTCCTTTACAATGACTTATTTGGACTCAATAATACCACTGCAATACACACTATGGCAGCAGGCCAACACATAAGACAAAATGCAAACACAGCAAAGCACAGAGATTTGTTGAGAAGGAAAAACAGCCAACAGTTGAATCCTCAAATGATCTCCACAAGCATGGGCATAAAACTCCACAGAAGTGAATCAACATTGATGTGCAAAACTAATCAAATCCAGGTTGCAGGACAAAAGCTGAAGCAATGTTCCCTCCCAATGATTTCCATTATATTCTGTTCATACAGGTTTTTATTCAGTGTGCTGTAATACACTGGTTGTTCTCTTAAGCTTGAATTATTTTTATATTTCCCCTCTGAGCAGGCTGATCTTATTCTGAGATGCAAAAGATCCTCCCAGGGTAACCTAGTTTCTCTCTTGCTATTACCCAAAACCACCAGGATCTCATAAAAGAAAAAAATGATGGGTCACGAAATCTAAATAAGCCAATACAGACTTAAATAAAGCTGAAATTAATACTGGTTTGAAGATAACCTCAATTTGAATGCAGAGGCCAAATTATTTTTTTGCTGTTTATGCTGCTTTATGACCACCACAGCTGGATGGAAGGAGCCTTTTCTGATATCCAAGTGCTGATTGCTATTAAAATGCCCAGTTCCCAGCCAATAAAGAACAGCTGTTTTTCACTGTTTTCCCACTGGGGTCCCAGAGATGGGCACTGAATGAAACAAAGATCCTTTCATCTTCCTTCAGGGACATGAGACATCAGACTTGGTTCACAACTGACTTAAAAACCACAAGTTGTGTTTTCTCTTTTCCCTCCAACCTGTACTAAGTACTCTGCCTTTGAAAGAGATGGGCTGCTTCTGAGAATGCAGCTCTCAAAACCTCTCCTTCAGCCTGCAATGACTGTGTGGGGTTTTGTGCCCCTTTTATAAAACTGAAAGCCAAATCCTTCATAAGGTGTACCCTCTGTATCACACATTTCCCCGCATGCAAACTGCAATGAAAGTTGCTTTTATTTGAGAAACACAACGACCTCAGAAGCCTGTATCACAACTGACTGTACCACTTATTCTAGAATTATCTAAGCACTTTTCTTCCTTGTGGTTTTCACAGAACAGCAGCTCTTATTTTATATTTTTTAGAACAAGGATTTGAAAAGAATCAGATACAGAGTCCCAGCTACTGAAGTATACCCATGTAGGAAGCAGAGCATCAGAAGCAGAGCTGGGATGGGAAATTATATGCTTGCTGAAGTCAGAAATCTCACCCTAACGTCAATATGCAAGAATTTGGTCATTTTAAGCCAATCTAAATTACATGCCCTGGAACAAGCATATTGGCCTGAGTACTTAATGACACAGAACACATTGGGCACACTGCTGTAGCAGATAACCACTGCATAACCAAAAGAGTGATTACTAAGAGAGGAACGAGCCTGAAATGGCATTTAACTTAAATGCTCAATTCTACCAGCAGAGTAAATGTGGGTAGTATCTATATTTCGTTCTACTGCATGTGATTGTATATGCACTACAAGAAATTTTAAAGATTACTTTCCCATTGAAAGCATAGTATTTCAGCAGAACTCGTCCAACATATTGAAGTTCTTTTACGTAAATAAATTTGCTAAATAATAACTTCCATCTCTTCAGTTTAAGAGGTCAATCTCTTCCATTTTCTAATTTTAACAAATACTCTTTCATGCTAACACTGGAAATGCTCAGGATTTGCTATTTTGCTAAGTTAGGGCACAGGCACACAGCATATGCTTGCTTTTAAAACCCACAACTGTCTGGATGGAAAAGGTCACTAAAGAGTTTCACACCTCCGGCGGAAGCGTGCAAGAATAATGATGTGAAATACCAATATATACTTGTGTTATCTACAAAAGACAGCAAGTTTTTGACGGCTGTGATTTAAAAAACAGAAAAACCTGCGCCTTGATGTAACTTAAAAACAAGATCATAGACTAAACCAAGTTATTTCATCACTAACAGTACAGTCTTTGTGAAAGCTCTCAAAGCTCTTTAAAAGTAAGCTGTAGCTGTCGCCACCTTCTTATTAAAGTTTAATAAGCTCAGCTTTTTAAACCACATAAAATTTTCATCAAGTTTCTCCTGACCTTTGTAAAAATCTAAAGAAAGAAAAAAGGTCATAAGAACCCTTTCCCAATGGAGCAACTGTTTTGAAACGTGGACATTTGGAAGGAGCCTAAAGCCATGTAGGGGATAGAGAAGGCACAATTTAGTATTCCACAGACATTCATTAAGTTACAGTTATATTTAAACTTTCACCATCCCAAGGGACCACACTAAGTACCAGCTACAGTGTGGTCATTTAAGAATGATATCCTTAGGAAAATCTACAGGATGCCCACGGGACCTGCAGCATCAGACACTATTTATAGTAACTGAAAAGGAAATCCTGTGCCACAGCCGAGGCTTTGTAAGTTTGAATTTGTTTTAGGTCTGACAGAACACCAAAGAACTGGCCCACAGTCAGCTGCTGTGTATCAGCTGTAATATGGGGGAAAGGAGTGACAGCAACTACAGGTCAGGAGGTTTCTAAGACAGCCTTGACAGAGAGACAGGGCAAAGAGGGCACTGTGCATTTTCCGTGGTTTACTGACTCTTCTGAAAAAAAGCCGAGGCACACTACGGAGGGTCATTAAGTCCACACTAGTAAAACATTTACTTCTGAAGTTTATCTGTATTTGAGTTGACAACTTGATTTAGTCTAGATCTCTGAGTATGGCCATATATAACTCAGTTCTTAAATTAAGAGTTGAAAAAGAATGCAAGAAAGGTATATTGGACAAAATTTTGGTTAAAATATATGACCAGGAGAATTAGGCACTCCTTATCAAGGGTAATCTTACATAAAGTTGAAAGTAACACACACCACTAAGCAGCTCTACACCTTAGTTTTCTTAACCTAACATTCATATGTTAGGTTATGGTTTGGGAATACTTTTGTACAATTTCTGAATTACCTTAACTATTACAGAACGTATCCTTAAGAGCATGGAGAGAATTCATAACATTTGCTCAGAGTTCCCCTATACTACACAAGTTGATTCACAATTTAACTTTCCTCCTCATTCCCAACATACATCCAGTATGTATTACTCAGCCATCACAAAATCCATCTTACTTTTGGACTTACACAAACCAAAACTCAAGTATTTTGCTTCAGTTCTATTCTTTCCTGTCATGTAATAGGATCTATATCAGTACTGCTCAGGATGAAAACACTTTTGCTGTATAAAAATCCTTGTCTGGCAACATGCTCTGCCTTGGAACAAAGAGGTTCTGAACACCAGTTTGATGGGCATTCCTTCTTTGTTCTCTGTTGATTATTGTATACAGAAATATTATCTCCATAACTTGAGAGAAAAGAAGAAACCCCTTACCTGATTCCTGTCACGTGCACTTGTGTACCTGATCTTCTGGATGAAGTAAAATATTAACCATGCTGAAGAAATGATCATCAAAACAATGAATGATATTGACACAAAGACTAGAGAGCCCCGACTGAAGTTCTTTGGAGGAACACGGGACCCCACTGCTATGGCCATCAGGACAGAAATATTCTTTTCCAAGTAATTCAGGATCTCCTTAACCTTCGATTCTGTAATCATGACAGCAACAATGTCTCCAGTTCCTATAAAAAGGGGAAAAAAATTTAATTTCTATTTCAAGTTAACATGGCATGCTGCTCAAAAGATTTTCCAAATGCAAAGCCATTTGACAACTCAAGAGGTTTTAATCTAAGCCATCTATGGCACATGGAACATGCTACTGGGTACTCTACTCATGCCTTGTCTTTCAAACCCAGATTTCCAAATTAGGGCATTAACATGCAAACTCTCTGCAGCTCCACACATAGTAACAGATCTCTACTGCTGGTTACACAGTACTTCCCACATTGTAATTACTGTGTGCAGTCTGAACAAGCTTTCAAAAGTACATTTGTTCCAGATCTGAAGCAGTGAATACCTCAACAGGCAACTCTCAGAAAAACATTTAGGAGATGAGTGAGAATATGACAATATTGCTCGAGCACCCTTAGCATAGGCAGTGCTGTGGATGTTGCTGGGGAGAGTTATGCAAGTTCCCCTGCGTGGGTATATGGCTGCAAAGTAAAAGAGAATTGAAAAAACTTGGCAGAAGTTTGACTGCTGATTTTATCACCCATACAAAGACACGCTTGATAGGATTGCAAAGCGGCTGTCATCTTCATCAGCTCCATTTTCAATGTGTAGCCCATCTGTTTTCATAGTGTCTTGCCTCTAGACTATTTCCTGTCCCAAAGGGAAAATTATTGGTACAAGGATAATAGGAAAACCATGAGCCTTGCTGAAAAAGAACAAAATCACCTATAGAACAGAGAGAGAACCTATATTTTAAAGCAAAGACCCCATTAAAAAAAGAGGATCTTGAACACAGGGTAATTCTAAGTTAAAAGAAAAAAAAGTTTTAGAAAAACCAAAGCCAGAAAGAAAAGAAACACTTGTGAAGTTTCATTCTTATTCATCCAGACTTATTTGCTTCCAATACTAAAAAACCTTTCAAGACCTATTTTCAAAATGCTTGCAAAATCTGTTCATGTGCTTGTTCCATCTGCTTGCTCCAATTCACATTCCCTCAGAGAGGAACTGTATAAGGCAAACGACTTCAGCACCAAGATTCTGGATTTAGAGTGGATTTAAGCTACAGAGAACCTAGTGTGACAGTAGAAAACATGAGGTCCTATTTTAATACAACGCATTTGTTCAAAGTCTTTTAATCGCAACCTAATTTTTAAGAAGCTACTGTATCCACAAAATGATGTTCCAGAGCCAAAAGAGCAGCATCTTTGAAACCCTGGGCACAATAACTCAGGGTGACAGCTACATAATTTTCCAAAATGGGGACTTTATAATATAATAGAGTTATGCAACTGCCTTAAATGTTCTCTTGTTACTCTTTGAATTCATCATGCTAAATAAACATTTATGGTCACTATCATCAGTTTTCCTATTAAGTTCACTAATGTTGGTGATGTGGATTGTGCTGACAGAACTACTCAAAAGAATCAAAACTGATAATCTCAGAAATTAAAATTTGCAGAATAATTGAAAAAAACATTCCATAGCCCTCAAATTGCTTTCCTCAAGAAATTTAAACTTTTCTTTATTTAAAATTGAAATGGCAAAGTCATTCAGGCCTTGTCCTGTTAGCATGGGACTGAATAGGAAAAGAAAATTCTGTGTTTCCTTCTGAGTATTTTTGAAACAGTGCCACAGTAATTCAAAAGCTTTGAATAGCAATGAAAACTCAACACAATTTATTTAATCTCTAGTACAGCACAGACTCACACAAGATCAACTTTAATCCAGCTCTCAAGAGAGACTTCAGTACCAAGTTTGGTTTAATGCACAAATAACCAAGATATTTAATAGACAGCAAATCTCAGAGTAGAAGTCCATCACTAGCTTTATTTTCATGGAAATCTACCCAGATTCCTACTTGTCCAGTTGAGAAGATGGCTCCTGCCAGAGACTGGCAGCACATGCTTCTGCAACCCCAAATCCCCACAGGTCAGATAGTGCAAGGTCAATCAAGAGCAGATAATTTATATTGCTTGATATTTCCCCCAGACTTCACTTCTGCCCTTCATATCTAGTTCAGACAGGGAAGAAAAGCAGGGAAGGGTACAGGAAGACTGTACTCCCCAGAGCAAATGTTCTGCTAAGATTCCCCGGTAGGAATTTATTTGCACTGAGAAATTATGTTAGTATCAAAATATCAAGCTAAAGCACTCAAGGTAATAGTCTAACATAATTTATAGTTATCTGCAAAGCAAAGATGACAAAGATCTTCTGATACTAGTCCAGTTCTATCTGAATCCAAAGCTGAAGCCTCTACCTATTCCCGGCTGCCCAGGGAATGTGACAAAGCTGACAATCTGTCACGCGTTTTATATAAAGCCCAGCACAATGGGAACCTCTGGCATCACTGCAAAGTGATTTGCATTCCAAATGACTCAACTGGGAACAGCCAAAGTGCTACTGCTGCTTCTGACCCCGCCAGAGCCAAGGAGAGCTGCAGAAAAGAAAAATAAATTGTGTCTGTTTAACATACTGAAGCTCAGTGGAAACTGGGACTTGGTTCATCCGTATTTTTGTCAGGGGCATCACCCTAAATAATTTTAGCAAGAACTCCCTGTTTGAGAACAATTGGGGGCAGGAAGAGACAGTGACTCATTTATTTTAAGCACCTTGAAACCTTGTATTTCTGAAACTTTAGCAGAAAAAAATCCTCAGGTGAAGACAGAAAGACTAAGAGTGTTTGTGAAACTCAGAATATGGTCTTACTCCGTGATCTCACGAAAAGCAATATTCTCCTCAGCCAAGAACACAGTGTCCAGAGAAAAGAATCTGGATTGCTTACTAAAGCCAATGAACTACACATGGAACCACAGATGACAAGCTAGGACAGACGGTAGGCATAAGATAAATATTGATGCCTGTAAACATAAATCATTTAATTGCTATCATCCAAGCCCAGGCAGCTCTTTCTAGCTTGCAATTTTACCATGCGCATGTTTAATTAGGATAGTTATACAACTCTGTGTATGAAAAGGGATGAAGTTGTGACTAATCATTAAATCTGTGTAATGTTACATTGTGAGAGCAAAAGACAGAAGAAATTGAAAGCTTAGAAGACAATAAAAACAAGACTATGGTAAAAACAGCAACATCCAGAAGTTTCCTGTAGAGCTCATAAGGAAACTGCTTTGCTCTCACTGACCTATTCACATCCTCTAGCAATTCTAAAAGAGCATGCTTAGGAAGTCAATAAAAAGTAATCTCAAAGAAATGTTACAAGTGTCATCACAGGCAAATATATGTGGTGCTTTTGTTGTGTCGGGATTTTTTGTAGGGTTTTTTTTGGTCTTTGTTGTTGTTGTTAATTCTTGACTACCAAATGTTTATCTGAAGCTCAAAATATGGATAACTATGTCCAGGATACCAGGCTGAAGCTGAAGACAGGCATGGTTCAAAGAGCAGACATCAGACGCCTTCAAACCACCTAGCATCCACTGGAGGTTGCAGGGAGTTTTGCCTGGCAAAATGCAGCTGCTAATCAGGCTGCAATGCTTCAACCACCTTCCTGCAGATGGAGAGAGCAAAACCTCAGATACCACCTCAAGTGTGGAAAGTGTCAGACCACCTGTAAGAAGCACTGAGCTATTGTGATTTGATGCAACAAGGTTTGCAGAGAACTGAGAATTAAGTCAGATACTCATAACAAAGGTCAGTGATTTGCTAATGGCTGATACTTTAAGCTAAAGTCCTTGCAATAAGTCTCTGATAGTGGCTGCTGATGCTGCAGACACAGCATGAAGCACACAGACTGCACTCCTCTCATGCTTGTGAAAGAATACTGTCCTCTCTTTAAATAACAGAGAAAATTTAACTGCAACTGAGTCCTTTCATCACTTCTTTCTGAAAAACCTAAATGTAGCACATTTACCTGAATAATTCTGCTGGTGAAAATTTCAGAGTACTTCCTTAGAAAACATAAATTCCCCATTCCCTGATAAAGGTAAAGATTAGTCCAGACAGCCACTTGGAAGCTGGATTCAGACAGTGAAATTCAGACACTGCCTTTCTGAGTGCAGCAATAGGATCATCATTATGATAATGTAATTGGAAATAAAACTGCCCATCCTCAAAAACCAGACTTCCCTATTCTTCTATTAAAATCCTGTAGCTGTGTGCTAAGCATTTCTGAATGCATTATATCAGAAAAAAAAAAAGACAGTAACACCTACTATTCAGTACCCAGGAAAGGGATCAGTCCTATAACTGTGAGCGACAGATTCCTTGGAATAACATCAACTAACAGTGAAACCACTCCAACAGAATTTGGGAGCCCAGAAAATGACAAAGAAAGCAAGAAAGCACTAATGAAAGCTATGGCTGTATATGAAATTTTGAGAGACCAATGGTGAGTTCTGTGAAAACACCAGAAGACATCTGAGCTGCATGAGAGCAGAGGTGGAAGCAAGTTTCACCTCTACAAGGGAAGGGATTGAGCCACAGAGGATATAGTCCATGAAACACGTGAGGTAAAGGATAAGGGAAAGGCATACTGACCTGTATGCAAAGCTGTGCTGCTAGAATAAGTAGGCCTGGGTAGAACTGTTTTTAAATAAAAATGCCATGGCCCAACAGTAGGGAAACCCACACATTTATTATGTACCTTAACATTTTCATCTGATGCAAAATAAAGAAATTCGTTGTGAAGAATAACTCTTACATTCTAAACAGGTTTATGGGAAAGCAGACACCAAGAGGATGAGCCTTGGCATATCTTCAGAATCATTAAAACCGGTCTAGCTGCACATATTTTTATTTTGATCTAATCAGAAAGTAAACAAGAGCACATCCAAGCTGTCAACACATGAGCAATCTCAGGAGTAGAATATGTTGTTTGAGATGTCCCAAATCAAATACTTCTGAAAACAGAAAAAGACCATAATATTTGACAGTTACTGCACTCTAAACAAGACTAGAATTTAATGCCAAGAATATACATTAATTTTAAAATGAGACTAGTAGCATTTAAAAACATTTGTCTTCCTGTTGCCTTAATAATACTGAAAATGTTGAATTCTTGCCTGTATGTAAACATTTAGTTTAGGATGCCTATTTTATGTAGTGTCAGATACCAGAACAGATTTTACAAAATTACCATGAGAAAAATCACGAAGGGCAGCTGCACATGAAATTATTACCCAAAAGTCAGGCTTTCAGAGTGCCTCAGTTAAATACAACCAGTGGAACAACTTTCTCTCCCAAAACACTGAGCAGGTATTTTCAGAAATCACAAGTCTCTTTGCTGCAGACACCTATACAAAACAACCTAAATAAAAAAAGCTTCTGAAATTAAAACTTAAATTCTCTCTACTCAAGAGGACAAAGAAGTAGGTATTTCAAGTTCAGTGAGGAAAAGGCTTCTATGAAATACTGTCAATGTGAATCTGAAGAACACTCAAAACTCTTCGTAGCAAAAAGAACTTCAACAGATTCCACTCTGTCAGGTAAGAGAGGGTCCTGCTCTGTGCCCTCTAAACATGATTACACACACTTGAATGCTCTGCAATGTGCCAGGCACTGCTGTACTGCAGATATGATGGACAATCACAAAGTCCTGCTCCTTTTAGAAAAGCAGGCATTGATTGAGGCATATGATTAGAAAACCAGAAACAGCAAGAGCAGCTTTTCAAAGATAAGTGTGACACAACTAAAGTCAAAACAAATATTAAAGCTTAATCAGATTCTTGTTGTGCTAGCCTGTAGAACATTAAGCTCATCAGTGACAACTAATAAACTTATAAGCCCATCCTCCTTCATTAAACAAGAAATAATGGCTCAGTATAATGTCCTTGCTGTATTTTTGATCAGATTTATAATCTATTCTGACCAAGAGTTCCTAAAAGGAGAGCCAAACAGCAAAATCAATTGAGAAAAGGGTTGGGCTGTATTTAGATGACAACTGCTGATACATTATTTCGTAACCCAATTACTCTATTCTGACACTCAGGGAAATGTTTCTTAAGGAGAAATTTGCATACAATCAAAACAGGTAGTCACAGCCACATCCTGATTCATTCACAAGTCCAAATCCTGCTGCTGCACGTGAGCTGGGGAGCTACGCCCCTGGATTTCCTCAAGCTTGTCAAGGTCAAGCTGTGTCTCTCCTACACCCAATACACTCCAGAAAACCAACACTCACAGCCTCTCAAGGATACAACACAACATGTATGTACAGTATGTACAAAAGAGACCTTGGGCTTTGGCTTCTCTGCACATCACTTCCTCTTCACCTGCCTCACCCAAGGAGCTCCTCTTGATCTTCCTTCCCAAGTCATTTCACACTAAGCACTGCTGGAAAAATTAAGATCCTCTATTAAGCTACAAGATGCACCCACCTCTTTTTATTGTTAGAGTCCCTCAAGTTCCAGAATCTCTGCCCAGTCTTTAAACATGCTACTTCAAGGCTTCTGATGGGCAGCAGGAGGACAGACCCATGGCTGGGCCAAGAAGGGGAGAGACTGTAAATCCCTGGAATTTGAACAGCAGCAGAGTTCCCCTGGAACAGTAGGGACATTGGGTTCAGGGACTTGGGGCTTCTTGTGCTCCCCTCCTTTGCATCACCTTGATAATTCCACTTATATCACATATTCCCTTTCTGTGGAAGGACTTTTATCTTCTGGAATTACATTTATACATATATATTCTTGTGCATGTGACCTTTTGGGTTCTCTAGGAAAAAACAAGCCTAGACACGAGAAAAGCAGACAGATGTTGCAATGACTTTACAGACATTTCACACTCTTAGCAATGCTTCTTTGCATCTGCTTGCACTACAGTTCTATCTTTTTTAAAGGAAACGGACATTCCACCTAAATAATGCCAGAAGAATAAAAAAAGCTTGGCACAAAGAAATGTATCACTTGATCATCCCCTTTCCACAATCTGTGCACAGATTTTTTCTTTTACTCAAATTTTTACATGGCGTTTAACCATATTTATAGCAAGCAAACTGTTTTGCAGTCTCTTTCAAGGAATAAATACTTGTATTGTGAAGGTATTAGTATACTAACAAAGTAGACCAAATTTTATATTCAAACCTTGAACAAAGGCAAATTAATAAAAAGCTGAAGGATCACTTTAAGTTTTGACTAGGGAAATGGTGTAATCCTAACACATTACACACCACTGAAAAAAATTGTGTCACAGTTTCACACATTTCTGAAATATCTATGTCCGCCTATCTTCAGAAGGTATTTTTGTTAGTTTGAAAACAACTTTTCTTCACTTTCTATACTTCTGAACAATGTTCAAAAACTGTTAGAGTGTTACATTCTTGATTAATCAATAATATTAACGCAGTGTAGACCTCACTGATCCATTCACCAATGTAAGACACACTTGGATTTTGATAATTGTCTCTTGCACTCCGTAGTGTGACCAGGTGCTAGCAGGTGGCTTACATTTTGCCATTTCTGGACAGCAGTTTGTATTCCCACTAATGGATGGTGCAGCTAAAAAACCCAGGGATTTCTAAAAAGGGCAATTTGTCATGCTCATGTATTTTTTTCTATAGACTTCTGTACAGATCTATCAATCTGGACATGGACAGTCATTCCAAAAAAATTCAGCAAAGCACCAAAGGGAAATCGCAAGACAGCCTTACCCAAGGACACTACAAAATACTTTGAGAGATTTATAAATAGCATATTCATAGATTAATATCATAAATTTGGTTCTACTGAGTGCATAGATATGGGGAATTACTCTGCTGCTGGAGCTCAGACTTTGGATAAGAAGAAGAATGTAATTACTTACAGTCACTAACAGTCCTGTGGGCCTTTTCACAGTCACAGAACTAATTACCCTTTCAGCTGGCTGAGTTAAAATGAGCCTGACTGCTGTTATTTCAGTTGGGGATGAGGCATGTATGACACAGAAACACTGGTAAGGAGTTCTGCAAGGCACCAAGACTATGATGGCTCTGTAAAGGGGTTTCCCTGGATTGCCTTGAAGAGACAAGTCCTTCCTTATGGTCCAGAATCAGGAGGCCAAACACTCCTCTCCACGTCTCTGTCAGGCACTTCCATCTACTGTGTGACAGATTTTCCTGATTGATACACCTCCAAGGAATGTAGTGAGAAACAGGATCAGCAATAAAGCTGTTGACACTTGTCCTCCACATTTTCAATTAGCAAACATAAACAAAAAATGATCACATATATGTTAACTATGCTTAGACTATTAATTATTTTGCCTTTTATAAAGATTCAGCTTTAATGACTCAGCTCTTTCCTTTTCGCTAAGATAAATTACTAATAATAAAATATTGTAATATACAATAAAATTAATTTTGACCTGTGGATTAGAAGTAGGTCTCAGTAATCCAGGGCAAGTTTTGCAGTGGATTTGGTGTAGAGCTAAAATATTCGTCAGCATACATTTGTGCAAAATAATCTGCAGTGCACCCCGGCAGAGCTTTCATGCATCAGTTCAGCTGAGAGTTACATAAAGAGACATTTGTGAGAAAAAGGCAAGCAGCAGAGTTAAGAGATGAGCTGCTCAGGCATCAGTGCCACAACAGAGGACAGTGGCACTTTGACCGCCAGCTCTCTGTAGTCTGTTGTACCCACCCCGAATGAGGGCAAGAACATGGAACAGCCATTAGGTGGCAACAACTTCAAATTGCTTCCTGTCCCTCCTGCCTCTGACCCACTGACCTAAAACAATCCACACAACATACAGGCAGATCTAGCACAGTTCAAAGCAAGTACAGCCCCTGCTTCCCATGCTAGTGTGCTTTTTAAGTAAACAGAGGGCCATGAAAAACCCTCCCCCTGGAAGGAACCTGTTTCTGGGAGCCCATGTTGGACAGCTCTTGCACAGTGCCATCAGTAGCAGGGGAACGCTACCTGTGCACATCATGGAACAGAAACACTTTCCTCCAGAAAACTAATCAGTTGTTTCTTTAGTTGTTTCTTCTTGTTTTCATCTTTGTTTGGGACTGATCTTGATGACATGTCTGCATCTTGGCTCAAAAGACCTTAAAAGATTTACCTGTATCAGGTAAACCTTCCAAAAAACAGTGTTATATTAGCAGTTGTTTATATACTACTGGAAATTTCTTAGGTGCTGACAAACCTAGTTACTGGAATCCAGCAACTTCATTTTGACACTTTTATATGTGTTTCTCTTTTTCTGTCTATATTTTTCCCCATAAATTCTAAGTATGAAATTTGAACTTTAGAGGCTTGTTGGCACATATTCTCTTCTATAAATCCAAATAAAAGCCTAGATTTTAAGAGAGAAATTCAATATCATAAAATCATAGAATGGTTGGGAAGGGATCTTAAAAATTGTCCACTTCCAACCTCCCCAAATTTAACTATTTTGTACTTAACAGGATTGTCTCCACCACACACACAAAAAAAAAGAACTGAAATGTTATTTAACCTGAATTTTCTTCCATTTCCCATAACTGCTTATAAAGAAGACAGCTACTACATATTTTCTCCACCACACAGGCTCTTTTTTACATTAGACAGTATCAGTTTTGCGTTAACAGAAGCAGTAAGCAAAACCACTCATAAAACTGCCTTCCTGCCAGTGACATCATAGTCTAACAAAATCTATGCTGGGAAAGGTGTCCTTTGCTTAGGTTGATAGAAGACATCTACAGGATTGTGGAAAATAAGTATACACTGACATATACAAGGATATGCACAAAGAAAAGAAAATAATGTTGCAAATAACATTGTCAGAGGTACAGATATTTAACAAAAAAGCTGACCAACTCCTGAAGGTCATTACCTACTTTAAAACTCAAAGCTGAAAATGAAGGGGCAGAGACTTGGTGGACTATGACACAAGAGAAAGCAAATTCAGCTATTAGCAGCAGAAACTGTTCATTTGACACAGTGATGATAGACTGATTCCAGAGCGACACTTGTTATCCAGCCACCAGAAGGAACTGCCATTCTGCTAAGTAATATTTTGAGTACGAACAAATTTCCATAAGAATAAAATTTTCAAATGTGTGTTCAAGCAGAAAATAGCTTGGATAAAATATTAATCCTACAGGTGAAAAGTGCTTCCTAAGCTCTTTTCACAGGGAACCACCTCTCTGCAGGTGGGCAACATACAAAAATCTGTGTAATGTGTTATTTATTTTTACTACAGACACTGTCCAAGCAGGCAATTGAAATTCATGCAAATATCCAAGCAGGAAAGCTTGCAGTTCATAGTGTGCATTATAAGCAGTTGCTGCTTTCCTCTGTGCTTCACCAGGAAGACAGAATATTTCTAAGGCTTGATATGCAGCAGTACAAACATTATGTTACAGTAATATAAAATAACACAAGGTCTACTTTCTCCTTGGTCTATGGAAAGGAAACATAGAGTCATTAACTTGGTCATCATAACACAGCTGCAAAATTGTTTTGTGAAGACTGCATTTTTAAAGAAAAGAGAAGTACTGCATAGCAGTAGACATCATATGGAGTTAACACCAACTTGGTGGCTGCTATCAACTCCAATACATTAACTTAATCAGTGCAGAAAAGCTCTCAAATACACAGGGTCAGCTCCTCCCAACCTTTAGGGACAGAAAACTTAAAGAGAAGTGATGTAGTACACTGAAATACCTAATTAGCTGATCACACAGAATCAATTAAGTTGGAAGAGACCTCTGAGATGACGTGGTTGTTCACCACCTAAAAAGCACACAAGCAGTGCTATAGCTGAACAGGCAGAAGAAGAAGACCAGAGAATGGCTTGAATGTGTGCAAGTCTGCTTTACACAAGTTAGAAAAGACTCATCCCATAAGAACAGGTTCAGGAATCTGTCTCCCACCTGGAATAACTCTCAAGAAGGGGAATGCTGGATTCCAAACCCTCCCTGTGCTGAGGCTAACACAGAAGGACTGGTCTACATCTCAATTACACACAATTACAGCCCACCAGGAAGTTATTTGCAGGAAGCTCTGCAAAGTGATTGCTGAGGAAATCCCTCACATGTCCAACACAATCAAAACAAAGGCTGTGAAGCAACATTTCTGTTCATTACAGGTGCTACTTCAGTTCTAGAAAATTACTTTTAGCCTGTCACATAGTTTGAACACTTCGAGTCCAACATTAATTCTGAGATAGAGCCCTCAGCCCAAACCAGGGCAGATTCCAGAGTATACTGAGCACATGCACCTAAAACCCAATATTTCAAATAAACAAAGCTAAAATATGCATAATCTCCAGTAACTGCATCTTTTTTAAAGCTTACCATGAGTAAGAGTAAATATATGGAATTCAACATGCTGAAGACAGTACTGGTCTTTTTCCCAAATATCAACTACCCAAACAGCTGCCTGGCTATCTTACAAGACACTCTTTTACCCACAGCAGTTCTCAAATTCTACATCTTAGATGGTATTTCAACCAACCAGAACTACAGGGCCTATTAACGAAGTTTCAAAGGCAACACACTGACCTGAGCTGAAACAGGGAGTGAACAAGGATTTCCTAATAAAGGACAGACCCCATCTTACAGTTGTAAAGCAGCTGCCAAATCTAACAGCATTATGAGAAAGAAGGTATTAAAATGATAATCAAACTCATTAAATGATTTAACATGTAATAGAGCCAACAATGCTAAAGCTGTATTAGTAGTAGTAGTAGCCTTTTTTCCTGACACACTGAGGTATTCCAGACCACAGGAAAACTACAATCATTGCTAAATAGAGCATATTTATATAAATATTCTTACAGGTAGTTCAAAGAGTCCAGAGTTGAAGGTTTAAGAGGGCACTACAACTGTAGAGAGAGAAATAGGGGATATTAAAAAATTTAAAAAAAAGTGAAGGTGACAAAAAATGTTTCATTAGAATATGGGACTTTTCTCCTGCAGATTACTTATAGAAACGTCTAAGGAAGGTACCTGAGATAAAAATCAATTGTCAACAGGCTTTGAATTGCTACACAGAGGTCAAAACTCCACTGCAAAATTCCTATTTTATAGACAGTTGGGAAGGTCAAACCCCTCTAACATTTTCCTTGTTAAAAAAAAGAAAGAAACAACCATAGCATTTCTTTAGTAAAGGAATTCAATCTAATTGTGTGACAATATGCAGAGCAATAATTAAGAAATTCTAGTTTCCAAGCAACCCCCTATGCTAAAAGACACTGAAAATATCCTAAAGAAAAATAAAAATCAGCCAGCAGTACCACCACCAAATATAGAGATATGCCTTTTCTGATTAAGCTAAATAGTTCCAAAAGGAGAAAACCTTCTAGAAAATGAAAAACATAGTTATCAGAATTGCAAAAATAATTTTTAACCAAGGAAAATATTTACATATGAGGCTTCCAGCAACAAAAGTAAGTCACCAGGAACAGTAAAATTTTACACATAGGCAGCTGTAAAAAAAGAGAACTCTCTAGAAAAACAGACTTCCAGCATTATTCTAGACAATTTACAGAGGCAACTACCCTCCAAATCACTGTTTTGTTGATTCCTATGTGGCACTCAGACTTTCATTGTAGAAAGAGAACCCTCTGTAAACTGTCACTAAAAAAGCATGCAAGCTCAGATCTCAAAATAAAATTGTTAACATTTGATGGTCCCCACCAGAACAGTGAGTTGAAGACATGCTGCTACAGAATTCTTCAGGTTCAGATGCTTTGTAAAATTCTAGATCTTCCATTATATCTGTATGTTAGCTTCTCTTTTGCAGAAAGGTTTGAAAGATTGCTCCTCAGATCTTACAGGCATTTCCTCACTCCAACACACCCACAACCCCACTGCAGAGGAAAGTGCTCCTCGTTGGATAAATGTATGCTAAAGGAAAATAACTTTTCAGAATTATTGGCTTATTTCACTACATTGCATATATGCAAGTATCATTAGGGAATGGGCTACTTCCAATACCATCTATCCAATGCCAAGGGCTTTTTAGCAATAGTTTATATGGCAAAAGCATTATAGTGAAGAAGATTATATTTTATTTACCTTGATGAGTCATCGTGACAGGTTCTTCACTGGATATGTTGTTGTAAATGACCACAGCTGTGGCATTATGTGAAGCTGCTCGCAGGATTTTCTCTTTAAATGTACAATTTCCTCTCTGTAGTAATGCAATCCACTGCTTGGTGTTTGGTGGGACCTGGAAACGTGTTCGAGGGTCACAGCCCAGACGATCTGCAACTGAAATGGGAAACAAATTTACACAGATGCCAATTTCTTCTAACAGGCAAAACAAAAAGAATAAAAAGAAAAATCCTAATTCCAAGTTGCTGAAGTACTTAAATGTTATGCACTAGGAAGCCACTATTCTCTTGTGAAGAAAGTCTAAAGATAACTGTATTCTTATGAAAAAAAGTTTTAAGAAAAGAAGTCTCACGCATTGAAAGCTGTGACTATATGCCCAAGAATTAGGCTCACTAACACAAGCTATTTTTAACTCCAGTGCAGCTAGAATAATGAATTCACATTCAAATCAATACCTGCCTAGAGGCTGAAAAACATTAGAATATGGTTCATCTGCTATAGGCATTTACAAAACAGCTGTTTATCAGTCACTATGGAGAGTACAAATCTTTTTTTTCTTCCTAATGCAGCCACAAATATCACTGCAATGAGGAGTACAACTAAACAAAGCAGGTTGTGAAAACAAGATTTCAGAGTTATCTACCATGTGCAGGCTACTGTAAAAAAGGACAATATTAAAAGCTGATCTTGTAAAACCCCAGCAGCCAACAACAGCTTTTTACATATGCACATTTTGTCTACAAGGAAATGTATTCAAATTCATAGAGAAACAAATGGGTTTGCAAACACAAAGCACTTGTCAGCTAAACAGGTATAGATGGTATAAAGGAAGAGTAACAGAAATGGCAAATGCCAGACGTCTGAATTCAACGGTGTGCAAAGCTCTTTTGTCCCTTCTGATGGTGTAACATATCCTGGAACAACCCAAAGCCAGAGAGCTGTGTACAAAAGGCACAAAACCCAAGGCAGGAGTAACTTCACAGCAGCTGAAACTGATGAAAGAGGGATCTGTTTGCACAACTGGCAACACAGTTTAGACTGATACACTGGTCATATCATTAAAGGATTTTAATTTAGAGCCAACAACAGTTTATAATGCAAATATATTTATCCTTTTGAATGCCAAGAGTATAATAATCTTTGGCTACTAAAAATAGTTGGGATAAACAGTGATTTTTTTCAAGACATAAAAAACCAATTCATTTGCATAATAGCTCAGAAAACATTACAGTTCTAAAACATAAGAGCAAGTCAAATGAAGTCTCCCATAATTTTTTTCCTTTTCAAGAAGTGAGTTCAGCACGACTATGAGATTTCAGCAAAGAATCTACCACCAAAAAAATATCCAGTTGAACATATTAGCTGGAAACAAAAGGTCTTTTTAAGCACTCTCAGCTTAACATAGCTGAGGTTAAAATCTGTAACAAAGATGACTCAAAGAGCTGAAGATGTTTTCTGAAACAAGAAAGAAAATCTTCTGCTTGCCTAAAGAAAGCTAGTGCAGATAAATCTATACTGTGGCAGACATACAGGAAGTCGTTGCATCTCTTAATTTGGACAAGAAGTGCCTCTCCCTGTTCCTCTGGAAGGAGGGTGTGGAGCCAGATACCAGCACATCCTTTTCACAATTGTTTTCCAAGCCTGTATTAGACATCTCAGACATGGAGGGCTATTTGCTGTATTTTTGTTTCATACAGGCATCAGGGAAAATCTGAAATACAGATACCTGAAGCCCAATTTTATAGTGTTTTCTTCCATTCCCCTGACATCATTACTCGAATCCCTGTGGAAATTGCTAGCTAGCACTGGTCCACACGTGTTCTGCAGCACTGGTTAGGGCCATCATAAACATCAACAATCACAGAAGAGCATGTTCGTGCCCACTGCACTTTTGCAGCTTGTCTTTGTAATCTTAAATTAAATGTGAGAACAGAATGTATTTTTTAAAGGAACTACAGTCCTTTTTGAAAACATGGAAGAATCACAACACAGCACATGTGCCATCAACCTTTCTGCCCTCTGTTAAGATAAAAGCTGTTTAATGCACAATTCACCCTTGCTCTGAACATTTCTACTCAAAAGCACGGAAGGGGGAGAGCACCAGCAGACCGTGATAGGAAGTTTCTGAAGCCTTGAAAGCTAAAAATCCCATCCTTCTCACATGAAATCATATTCAAGAATCTCAGGTATGACCCATCTGTTGGAAAATACCATTTTCCAAATGGCTACAATTCCACAGAATCCCCTCAAGCAGCCAAAAATAACTCTGAAAGTAGACACTATGGCCAACATAAATTTACCTAAAATATATGGGATTATTAAAAACAGTAATCCTACAGATTATGTACTGTTTCCTTTAGTACAATCATGATCAAAACTAAAATATGAAGTAAAACCAAAAATGGCCACAAAAACAAGGTAATGGGTTATTACAGTGAAAAACCATAAAAGCAACAAAGAGCACCTTGAATGAGGAGGCAGCATTCTCAAAATTCATGTAGGTACCTTGAAATTTGTATGCTTGAAAATTTTTAGCTTAAAAAGCAACAGAGAAAGCAGTAAGAGATAACAGAAACCACATATGTGGGAAAAGTAGTACAAAATTTTCTACCACAGTAGAGATCAAAGGCTCACTCAGCTGTGGACAGAGCTATGAAATGTTACTGGATAAAGCAACAGAATTAGGAAACAAGATATTAAGAGATTAAAGCTTTCCAGATATAGACCAACAAACACCACTCAAATGCTTACACCATGTTATTCCTGACGAGGTGTATTCAGTATATCCTGATGAAAATTTAACAGCTGACAACATTAGCTCAGTACTATTTAAGTAATACAAAAACATTGAGGAAAATCTGGTTGGTTTAGATAAATCTGAACTGTCTGCAAGTCATTTGAGATTTAATAAAAAGTCACAACCCACTTTTCTTTGCATTAGCATTCTATTACACCACACAAATGTTAAGTAATCTTTTCACTTTTAACTAAATAAAATTCAGAAAGAATAGTGAAAAATGTGGGGTGTTCTGCTTGTCTTTTCAATAGACTAAAGATACTCCTCCAAAAAGCGTGGAAGTCTTAAAATCACACTCATCCTTCTAGAATAGTGAGATGGTTACAATAAAACATCTCCTATACATACAGCTCAGGTGTCAGGGATATCAGTGGGCACTGAAGGGGACACACATGAACAGAGTCAGCCAGAGTCATCACTGACACTCTCCACTACCCTGCCATCTATGGCCTGCTATCCAAAGTTCAACTAGAATCAACAACACATGGGTTGCAAGCATTACCTGGATGATCATAGAATTGTTTGGGTTGGAAAAGACCTCTAAAATCATTGAGTCCAACCATTAATCTGGCACTGTTGTGCTCACCACTAAACCACATGGACAAGTCTTTTAAATCTCTCCAGGTATGGTGGCTCCACCACTGCCCTGGGCAGTCTGGTTCAGTGCTTGACAATCCTTTTAGTGATGAACTTTTTTCTAATATTGAATATAGCTCCCTCCAGGCATAGCTTGAGGCAGTTTCCTCTCACGGTGCCACTTGCTACCTGAACACCACCTGGCTCCACCCTCCTGTCAGGGAGTTTTAGACAGCAAGAAGGTCCTCCCTGAGCCTCCTTTTCCCAAGATCCCTCAGCCTCTCCTCATCAGACCTGTGCTTCAGCCCCTTCCCCAGCTCCTTTGACCTTCTCTGAACACATTCCACTATCTCCATGTCTTTCTTGTAGTGAGAGGCCCAAAACTGATGTTACTTGCCAGAACGAAAAGCAACTTCACATTAAATTATTCTAAAACAAATCACTTTCACAGAGAAAGATATGACCAGAAGCCACTCGTGGAAGTTCAGAAAATACAAGCATACAAAAAGCCATTTAAGTAAGTTTCCCTATAGGTATACTACTCTTCTGGCTTATTTGAAATATAAGCTATTTACCCTGCCTGTCTCTGTGTTGGCAAAACCCCCAATTTTCTGGTGTAGAAGGTTTAGAAGTGGCAACCTGCTGGGTTAAAGAGCTATGTACAATGTTGTTGTAAATATCTCCCTTCCTACGTTAAGCCCCAGCACCACAGAAGAGCCTCTTTACAGAAGAAACAGCTGTGATTTAAGTACCTACCATTAGGCTCATGTTTGTTTTCTGCTTTAGGAGAGCTTCAGTTTCCTTTTGCAGAATACACAGGGCTGCTCAATTTGTATAACTGGTTTTCCTTGAGCATTTTTTATAATTCAAGACCCCTTTCTGCTGAAGGACTAAGGTTTGTCTGAAGGACAGGATTTTAGGGATTCATGGGAAAAAACAGTCAATAACGCAACAAATCCAACCAAGGTTTCTCAGCTACTGAAGAAGTAGTGGCAAGCTCACATCAGCACAGCAAGTACCTTCCTCCACTTCTTTTCCAATTGCTTGACCATGTTCTAGCCTTCTCCCTATAAGAAGGAGAGCCATTTTGTGGAGCAAAAATGAAATGAAAAGGGCAGCTCCCAGCAGCTTTGTCAGAAGTGCACACCTGTCTGAATGCAGACTGTCCCCTACCCTAGCTCTGAACTGTGGCTGGGTTTGCTCTTTCTCACACTGTGTGTTCCTGCTGCTCTTGCATCGCTTTGAACGCAGCTGTGACATCCCCCTTCAGCCAAGGTTGCTGCACTGGCTGTTATCAGACTTTGTCCTGTTTTCACAGAAATATCACACTCTCTGGGTATTAACCATTTTATTCTATGCAGGGTTTTTTTCTCTTCTTTCTTTTTTTTCCTCTAAAGGTCAGATCTCTTGCTATTGATTTCATCCAAGCTAATACTGTACTCTGTAAAGCCAGCACCAGTTGCCAGAGCTGGTCTGTCTCAGCTACACATACAGAAATCATTTTAAAGTCTGACCTTCAGTCACTGTAATACAATAGCTGGAGAGACACCACTAGTATTTTGAGGGACAGCAGATCCAGAGGCTTGCTGGGAAAGAAACCCCAGAGGCACACAGGAAGGTGCAGTGCCATACACGCTGCACCCCAAAGCATTCCCTCCCTACAGTTCTGCTGCCCAGGTAGGCACTATGTGGAACACCTGACTGGTAAAATAAGACAGCTTTCTGCAACACATTAATTATAATCCTGTGATAAAATTTCCAGAAAAGGAATTCAGCTGGGAAATTCACAGAGGCATCTCAGCAGTGCTGACTGATTATTTCAAGGAATGGTACTAGTTACTTTTCTATCCCATTAGGGCTTAATACATGCAGTGGATATATTTTCTTTCAACACATTACTACTTGTGTTATTATCACTACAGCCCTTATTCAAGCTAGTCATAATTTCTACTTTATGAGGTGGTGCCAATGAATCAATGAGTTATGTACAGCACTTTATTTTCAATAGCTCTTTCAGGTAATTGCTTTGATTAAAGCTGGCTTTAGCATGAAAAGAAGAGGTAATCTGGTTTCAGGGAGGAAGTTAAACAAAAGAAAATCACTGAAGCTTAGAAGAGTCCTATAATAGCTCAGATTTAATCTTGTTAGCTCAGTAAGTATTCTACAATTATGGCTATATACTCCAATATATAACCTCCACTTTTGCTATCAGTTAATGACTACTAATTAAGCTGGATACAAAGATCAATGCTTAAGGACAGAAGCATGGCACAAGATCCTTCTTCCCCTATTTTACTGATGCACTTGCTTGTTGCATTTTCCTAAGCCTTACTGGTTTGGATTCTGGGCCAGAATTTCTGTCTGAACGCTGCCTAAAACTGTGCAGTTACCAGGAAACTGGCATTTCAAACCTTCTGCAGCTAAAACTTGTTCACACAACATGTTTATGAAGTGCCAGATGCTACAGAATGCTGTAGTTACAGCACCCTGCACAAGATACACCTCCTTCCTAACACTGAGCCAATATTGTTTCTTCCACACTTTCACCTTTTTCTAACATATGTTTTTCCTCACATTCTCAGTCTCCTTGCCCAGCCCCAACCCTTATACCCCTTTGGGAGAGCTCTCCTTTCTACGAGCTCTTTCTCCAAAGCAGCTTTCCTACAGCCACCTCCCTGCAAGCCCTTTAGACTCCATCCCTTTCCACCCCTCCTCACAGACCTACTGGCTCAGTGAATTTTAACATTTCAAGTTTGACTCTGCTGCTATTTCCCTTCCTGCCAGCCTCACTACCAGTCCTGGTCATCCTGCCTGTTTCCCAGCTTCCCAAGCCAGCACAAAGGTGCACAAAACCTTACCTCCCAGCAAGTCCTGCAAGGAGACTCTTCAGAGCACACAAGACTGAATTTCCAGTCCTCACACTGGAATCCAAAACCAATAACCCAGATTCAACAGCCACAAAGAGTCCTGTTCCCCATGGAGAATGTTTTTGAGGGAAGTAAGCCACAAAGCACTGCAGTTTCTACCAAGAACCATTAAGGTGAGTATTCAGTGGCTTCTAGCTTGGTTTGCCACAGCAAGGGAATATGCCTGACACCTAAAGGTCTGGACCACAACTGGTGTCAGTTACCCAATACCAAAGAAGAAGAAAAGCACAGGTCATTGGAGTGGCATAGGGCTGAACACTTGCATGGTGCATGTACAGACATCCAGGAGCACCCAGGCAGCTGCTGTGAGAGCACTGGGCTGGAATGACCTGGAAGTGTTTAAGGCCCAGCTGGACGAGGCTTTGACCAACCTGGTCTAGGATGGCGTCCCTTCCCAAGGCAGGGGGCTTAGAACTAGACAATCTTTAAGGTCCTTTCCAACCCCAACCAGTCTATGATTCTATGAAAATGTCTGGTTGCACAAAGTCACAAATAACAGAGTAAGGGACTGAGAAGTATTCTGGAAGATGCATTTCTCTTCTATCCTTCCATACAGAACAATAGGAGCTACAATAGGAGCTTTTTTTTTTTTTTTTTGAATCTGCAAGCATTCATGTCCAGAAGTGGTTTAAAACACTCTTCTAATGAGAAATTAAGTCATGACAAGAGATTAACAAGTTAGAGGAGGTAAGAAAAGGAACTCAAAGTAGAAGAACGGAAGAGAGATTAATAAAGAAACTATGGTGCTATCGTGCATTTAATGTGCTTGGAAAAATATGCCCACACAGGTGCTGAATGTACAGCCAGCAGCCAACTGTGACCAAGAGCTCGCTGGAGCTGCACTTTCACAGGTCACATTCACAGGCGGTCATGCCAGTTACTGCCACCCCACTCCCAGGGGAACATTGCCTTTGAAAACCCCTATCAATTTCACACAAGATCTATAAAAAGAACATGGAAAGAGTTTTAATACATGTATTAACATGACAAGGTTGAATTCCACTAAGAAATCCTGCTAAAGAAATGGGAGTGGTGATTGACTATCATGCTGCACTGAGATTTAAAGGATGGGTGACCACAGGAGACTGGCATCTTCAAAAAGCAGTACATAAAATACTGGGCATATTCAAGAATAGAAGTCAAAAAAATCACAGAACATTTAAAATTACAAATTGTATGTGGTAAGCAGCAGATCATTGTCCCTAAATCTTGAATTAGTAAACTCATTTATTTCCCTGCAGGCAATGAGTAAGGGATGTGATAAGATGCCCCATTCCTGGAAGCATTCAAGGCCAGGCTGAATGGGGCTTTGGGCAGCCTGGTCGAGTGGAAAGCATCCCTGCCCATGGCAGGGGAGTTGCAACTTTATGATCTTCAAGGTCCCTTCCAACCCAAACTATTCTGTGATTCTATGATTCTTCACGGAGCATACAAAAATGTGAAATTAAGGACACTTCAGCTCTAAAACAGTCCATGCCATCAAGGTCCTAACAGATCACCCACATTTGTGAAAATTTCAAAGATAGCCCATAAATGGGTGAATGCTTGACATCAAAGCACTTTCAAATTCAAGGTATCTTCAAATAAAGTTGCTAACAACTGTAGAGTCCTTTTCTTCTGAGGATACATGAAAACTGGGGTACAGCATTTATTGCTCTAAGAGCAGTGGCTGCCAGCTACTCATGTTTAGAGCTATTAGAAAAAAATTTTGCAAACAAGTTCTACAGCAATATTAACAAGCTGATTAAAAAAACATTAGAGCAATTACTTTCATCAAGACTGCATCATCTTTTATCAGATTTGAATAGAAAAAAGACAATGTTCAAGAACACCTTAAATAAAAGCATAAAATATTCCAATCTTTCTTACTACATGAAACATTTTTAAACCACAGGCACATCAGCAAAATTCAAACAAAATGTAAGTATATAACAACCTACACAGAACAATTCAGAGTGTTTAAAAGTAAGGAAGACAGCTGCTGTTGTTCTTGCTTCAAGTTGTCTGTTATGAAACAGAAGGGCAAAACCGAATTTCCCCCAAAACTGATAAAGTTTTAACAACTGCACTATGTCAAACCATGTCAGGACTGACATTTTCACACTTCCTGCTGTGCTTTCTCAGTAAAGCTATTCATCATAGTATTTAGCAGTAGGTATAAAAATACTGTTTATGGACTGTTCATAATTTTATTTAGCTCTTCTCATTATCAGCTACCTGTGAAAATGCTGTAAAAGCTTCCCTCACTGTTTAAATCGCACCTTAGTGAAGGCATATCAAAAGAAAGCAGAAAAAGTTACAGAGGCAGATTAAAATAATTAGTATCAAAAGTTTTTCTTGACAAATAACGCAGCTCAAAAAAAAATAACGTGCTTTTAAACCTTGCATGTATTAAAAGGCAATATTTTAAAACTCAATAAAATACTACTTGCAGTAACAGTGTTTACATGCCTAAAACTTTCAGGACAGACTCCTGATTTCAAGGGGGTTGTGGGGGGACATGAGGAATATCAGGAAGCAGAAGAACGACTGCAACATATTTAATGTTAGCTGATAGACAGGATTTGAAGTACAAATAAAAATAATTTTAACAGCAGACTTCTTCAACAATCTCGGCTTCCTCACCCTTCCATCCCGAAATCTACCCCATTAATATATTCTAGTTATATTTTGCAGAGCTAATGAAACTGAGCTCCAGTGAGACTGGAAAGCACCTGCTGATGCACAGCCTGATCCATCCGGACCAGGAGCTTACAGAGGCTGCCCAGCAGAATGCATTTGTTCTGAAGAAGCATCAAAATATTTTCCCCATCTTAAGATCTGGCAAATTCTCTAAAGCTTCTAACAATACAGTAGTTCTGTGCTATCAATTCTTCTAAAACACTCTTAGTATTCACCACTTAAACTCTAGTTTTAACTGACTACAATATTTCACTTAATACATTATTCAGATGTTTACTGCCCAGGAAGCAGGTTGGGACCACTGTATTCCATCGAGTGGTCCATTCCTTAACGAAGGCAGTTTAGATAATGTCAGAATGGTTTTTGAAACAAGATACTATTAAAACTACATCACTATTACTGAAGATGCTGGTTTCACTTCAGGCAAAAATCATGACAATACTCTCAGCTGTACAAATTAGTGTTCTCTATAAACCCCAACATTTACCAAAAGAAGAACTGATGGACAACAGCTTCGCTTATTTAAAAGAAAACTTATTTGGACACTCTAGCCAATGTTCAGTACTGCAAACAAGCGCATTTTGGGCTGGCTAAGAGCAACAGCTTGGTAGCTTCAGTCCTTCCAAGTCTTGATGGGCAACTTAAACAGTGTTTTTAGGAACTGCACACTAAAAAACTGTGACTTCACGCAGTTGCCACAGCTATCCAGATGCACAGCGAGATGGCTATGCAGCTGTTCTGGGATTCAAGGCAATGCTGTAACCAAATACTGTCAACTATCGCTACCCTCTCTGTAATTAGTTAAGGAATAACACCTTCACTGCTCAATACACCCAATCTACTGGGATCCATGCTGGAAAGCACATTATGCTTTGCTGAGCCGCTATTCAAGCCAACACTCTCAGATCACGGATTTATTTTATTTTCCTCTGGGCAAGCTCTTCCTCCTCTTTGTCAGAGCTCTCTAGGAAAGCCTGCCCAGCCCAGGCAAGGACCAACCACCCGGCAGCCAGCGAGGGAAGCGTTACCTCCGTTGATAGGGACGGGAGCCACCAGCAGCCCCTTGACCTCCACCTTCGGGGAGTCCTGCCCGTAGCGGCCGCGGTCGATCCGCAGCAGCGTGGGGCCGCCGCGCTCGGGGCTCAGCACCGTCACGTTGATGAGCGCGGTGTAATACGCCTGGCTGGCGTTGTCGGCGCCGGCCGGCCGGACCCGGCCGTGCCACAGCAGCAGCGGCAGCAGCAGCAGCACGGAAGAGCCGCCGTTCCAATGCTGGCGAGCCCACCGCCAGCTCATCTTCGACTCCCTGCGAGCCGACGGCCGTCACCGGTTGCCTCCGCCGCTCCCCCCGGCAGCGTCGAGCCCCGCACGCCCGGGTGTGTCCTATCCCATCTGACAGCCCGGGAGCGGAGAGAGACCAAAAGCAGGCGGAGCGGGGAGGAGAGCTCGGGCTCATGCCATGGGAGGAGCCAGGGGAGTCATGGCAGGTCCCAGCCGAGTCCGATCCGCCGCCGCGGCTCCCAGGGGAGGCTACTCGGGGGAAGCCNCAGTGCCCAGCCCGGCGTCCGCAGCCGGCAGCCGTCGCTTCATGCCCGGTTCGCCCCGAGGGCGGCGGGGCCCCCGCACGGTTCCGCGGCTCCGCCACCGGCTCCGCGCCCGCGCCTCGACTGCAGCCCCGCGCTCCGCTCTCTGCGCAGGCGCCGCACGCCCCGCCCCGCGCCACGAGGGCGAGAGGCGGAGCTTGCGCCTGGACCACGCCCGCGAGAGGCGGGACCAGAACAGAGGGCGGGGCCGTGGTGGATGATGTCATTGTGGGCGCGGCCAGCGGCGGTGGGCGGTGGACGCGGGGGTGGCTCGGGTGACACCGGGGCTCACCGGGGCTCAGCGGTGCCGCGGCTCCCAGAGGAGTTGGATCATAGCACCACGGAACCACGGGCTGGAAAAGACCGCTGAGCTCATCGAGTCCGGCCTGTGACCAAAAACCACCATGTCAACTAGACCATGGCACTGAGTGCCACATACAGTCTTTTCCTTAAACATCTACAGGGATGGTGACTCCACCACCTCGTTGGGCAGTCCGTTCCAATATCGAATCACCTTTCTGTGAAGAAAGTCTTCCTAATGTCCAACCTAAACCTTCCCTAGTGCAGCTTAAGATGTTGGGATATACACAGGCTCCCAAGGCTCCTCAGCATCTTCTCAGTCATATTTCCAGTTCAGGAATGCTGATCGCCAAAAAGATACAAAGAAAGAGTTTTAAAGCATGTCAGAAATAGGGGGCGAAAGAGCTGTGTGTGTGAAAACCAGGTGGGATGCGTTCAGTCTGTCCAGGTAGAACTGAACAGGTTTTTGGGGCAGGAACAGCACAGCCTCTCTGTCAGGATTTGGTCATTCTTATCCTATTTGGCGTTACTTACTTCTGACATACTAAAATGGGAAATTGTACAAACACTCAAATATTGTTAATAAATATTAATCCCAGAAAATACTGCAAAACAGGGTTTGCTGAATGATCAACTAACATAGTTTTATGTATTTCAGCCTCTTGGGAGATGTAACAAAATAGTGTAACGGCCTCCTTGGATTTTGAAAGACAAACTAACTGAAAATTAGTTACAGCAAAGAGAATTTCAGGACTATGAGTTAGGATATTTTCTAAGTTTCTGAAAAAATGGCTGTGGAGCTTTTGAGATATGGTCTCCTTGGTGACTTCCCCAGCTGCACGGGAAGGCCCTCAGATAAGCCTGGTGTTTAACCTGTGCATCTTACTAACCTGTTTTCTTCTGGGAGCTTTTGTATTTTATTCATTTGTGATGCACCTGGTCACACACCCACTTAACACTGTTGAAACACAGTCTGTTTATGTCATTGAGATGC
>VXAX01007849.1:393-61356 GCA_013399835.1 Leptocoma aspasia | reverse complement strand
CCCGGCGTCCGCAGCCGGCAGCCGTCGCTTCATGCCCGGTTCGCCCCGAGGGCGGCGGGGCCCCCGCACGGTTCCGCGGCTCCGCCACCGGCTCCGCGCCCGCGCCTCGACTGCAGCCCCGCGCTCCGCTCTCTGCGCAGGCGCCGCACGCCCCGCCCCGCGCCACGAGGGCGAGAGGCGGAGCTTGCGCCTGGACCACGCCCGCGAGAGGCGGGACCAGAACAGAGGGCGGGGCCGTGGTGGATGATGTCATTGTGGGCGCGGCCAGCGGCGGTGGGCGGTGGACGCGGGGGTGGCTCGGGTGACACCGGGGTTCACCGGGGCTCAGCGGTGCCGCGGCTCCCAGAGGAGTTGGATCATAGCACCACGGAACCACGGGCTGGAAAAGACCGCTGAGCTCATCGAGTCCGGCCTGTGACCAAAAACCACCATGTCAACTAGACCATGGCACTGAGTGCCACATACAGTCTTTTCCTTAAACATCTACAGGGATGGTGACTCCACCACCTCGTTGGGCAGTCCGTTCCAATATCGAATCACCTTTCTGTGAAGAAAGTCTTCCTAATGTCCAACCTAAACCTTCCCTAGTGCAGCTTAAGATGTTGGGATATACACAGGCTCCCAAGGCTCCTCAGCATCTTCTCAGTCATATTTCCAGTTCAGGAATGCTGATCGCCAAAAAGATACAAAGAAAGAGTTTTAAAGCATGTCAGAAATAGGGGGCGAAAGAGCTGTGTGTGTGAAAACCAGGTGGGATGCGTTCAGTCTGTCCAGGTAGAACTGAACAGGTTTTTGGGGCAGGAACAGCACAGCCTCTCTGTCAGGATTTGGTCATTCTTATCCTATTTGGCGTTACTTACTTCTGACATACTAAAATGGGAAATTGTACAAACACTCAAATATTGTTAATAAATATTAATCCCAGAAAATACTGCAAAACAGGGTTTGCTGAATGATCAACTAACATAGTTTTATGTATTTCAGCCTCTTGGGAGATGTAACAAAATAGTGTAACGGCCTCCTTGGATTTTGAAAGACAAACTAACTGAAAATTAGTTACAGCAAAGAGAATTTCAGGACTATGAGTTAGGATATTTTCTAAGTTTCTGAAAAAATGGCTGTGGAGCTTTTGAGATATGGTCTCCTTGGTGACTTCCCCAGCTGCACGGGAAGGCCCTCAGATAAGCCTGGTGTTTAACCTGTGCATCTTACTAACCTGTTTTCTTCTGGGAGCTTTTGTATTTTATTCATTTGTGATGCACCTGGTCACACACCCACTTAACACTGTTGAAACACAGTCTGTTTATGTCATTGAGATGCAAGTAGTTTTATCCTGCCCTTGGAGAGACCTGTTCCATTTCTGAGGAAAGCAGCATGCTTGCAAACCTGCATCTCGGAGCAGAAGGGACCTACAGACTCTGTTAAAGGCATGTGTGGCTCTATAAAATCCTCTGAGAAGCTGTTACTGCAAAGCTCTGTAGAAATGTCAATACAACCCGGGAAATTATTCCAAAGCAGCAACTGAATGTTCTGCTTAAATTTTTTTGTTAATTTAATTTTGCCCTTCTTGGTACATGATGGGTGAGGAACCACATGCTATTGATTGCTTCCTCATTTCACCCAAACTTTCACCCCAGCGTGAGGTTGAGAGCTGTGGCTGACACACTGCAGTGTGCAGAACATGTTTTGGAGCTGTTCTTGCTTTGATTTCTCAGCACTAAGAGCTCTGCATCATTCTGATGCAAACTCATGTGCTTTATTGCCGAAATGTCCTTGTAAGGGGCAAGAAGTCCTGAAGGATTTTTCTGTATCACTGTGCTGACCTTCAGAGAAGGCTCTCAAAGCACTTTTGAAAAGCATTGAGGAAGTATTCACTGGCCCTGTTAGAAGCAAAACAAGGAGCCCAGCCAGAGCATCCCCAGTTCTTTGCTAACTGCATGAAATGGCTGGTTTTTATTTTGCCCCATCCAGTTTCCTGTGGGCTGTGTTTCTGATGGAGAGAGGTGCTCCAGTGCCTGTGTGAGGGCTGCCACCTTGGTTCCATGCCCATGCCCATGCCCATCCCCATCCCTATGCCCATGCCCATGCCCATCTCCATGCCCATCCCTATGCCCATGCCCATCTCCATGCCCATGCCCATCCCTATGCCCATGCCCATCTCCATGCCCATGCCCATCTCCATGCCCATGCTCATCCCTGCTCACACAGTGGGGAGGCTGTTCCTCACCTGCCTCCCAGCCTGTCCTATGGCTGCCCTATGGATGGGCTGGAAGGAAGGCGAGGAGCAGCCAAGGGGGAACGCTCGTGGCCCTAGAAGAGGAGTAGCCAAGCACTGCTCCAGGATGTACCAAAATAGGATATTTCATCAGTAGAACAGCTTCAATCTCCTCATTCCCCAGACAGGCAGACCCTGGATGAAGAAAGGAAAATTAAAAGGTCCTTTTGGATGCTTTCACTCCATGGTGGAGCTGGATGGAGGGATGATGATGGAGAGGAGCAGAGATATTCCGCTTCTGTCCCCTCAGCTGTGTCTCTGCCACTGACTGCTCCTTAGGAGGCATTATTTTAGTCAGACAAATGGTGCTGATGCCTTCACAGGTCCGCCTAGGGGTAACAAGGGAGCTGTGCCTGAGCGTTCCTTGAACTCCTGGTGATTTTTTTTTTTTTTAGGGAAATGATCACGAATCCACTTGCGTCCCATTTCAGCCGCGGTGCCGCCCCTGCCTCGCTCCCGCCCTTGGCTTTGCTGTGACACAGCCACAGACGCGCCGCCATCTTCCCGCCGGGGCCCGCGGCCGCCGGGGGCAGGGCGCCACCTGCGGGCCGCCGGCGGCACCGCCAGGGGCGCGGGTCGGGGGGTCGGTGCCGTGAGGAGAAGGGGAGCTAGGAGGGAGTTTGGTGCCATAATGACAGGGGTGTCCGGACAGGAGGGTCGGTGCCGTGAGGAGAAGGGGAGCTAGGAGGGAGTTTGGTGCCATAATGACAGGGGTGTCCGGACAGGAGGGTCGGTGCCGTGAGGAGAAGGGGAGCTAGGAGGGAGTTTGGTGCTATAATGACAGGGGTGTCCGGTCCGGAGGGTCGGTGCCATGAGGAGAAGGGGGACTCGGGGGGAGTTTGGTGCCATAATGACAGGGGAGTCTGGTCCGGAGGGTCGGTGCCATGAGGAGAAGGGGGACTAGGACGGAGTTTGGTGCTATAATGACAGGGGAGTCTGGTCCGGAGGGTCGGTGCCGTGAGGAGAACGAGTGTCCGAGGCGGGGTTGGGTGCCCTTAGAAGGAGGGGGGTTCTGGGGGGCGTTGATGCGCTGAGGAGAAGAGGGCTCTGTGGGGATTTGGTATCAGGAGGAGAAGGGGGTGTTGCTGCCTTGAGAAAGGGTGTCCAGAAGGGGTTTGATTCCCTGAGGAGAAGGAGGCCGGGGGGTCTCTGGTTCCCCTAGCATGGTGAATGAGGAAAGGAAGGCTGGAGACCTCCAGGGCTGAGACCCCCAGGGCCAAGGTGACAGGAAAGGGTCATGGATCCGGGGTACAGCGCTGGGTGCTGTGTTTGCTTCTGCCAGTGAGCTTTGCCAAAGAGAATCTGACTTCACCATGAGAAAAGACAGACTTTCATCCTGGATGTAAACGCCACAAGACCCAGCTGTTTCCGAGAGGATGCAGGGGAATGCAAATGGACACAAAAATAAAAATAATAAACCCAAAATGTGCTGATGGCTTGGGCCGGGGCTGGGCTGTCCCAGGGGCAGAGGTGGCCCCAGGAACCAGAGAGCAGCTGCCAGTTATGACTTTATTCATTTTCACATTTAGATATTACAACAAAACTCTTAATGACAAAGGATAACAAGTTCTATAGGAGAAGAGGAAAGGAAGCAGTGTTCTAACTGGTTTGATATATAACTGTGAACTTCCAGAGATAGGACTCACCGTGAGTTACAATCACTCACATACGCTCACTGGTAGGAAAACTCACTAGCAAATACCCACACACTCACCCACAGCACACTCACACACACACAGACCATGCTTTGTACTCACACATAACCCCTGTTTTAGCCTACTTGCTTCAAAGGCAGCCCACTGAAACATTGAATGCTGCTTGAGCAACAACAGGTACCAGGTTAAAATATTGCAATATAAATGTAGTGTTACTTGATACACAGGTTTTTCTTCAGAGACACACATGTATTTGCAAGTAGGGGACCCAACACTTAGTTTTCAAGAGGGAGGAATGTCCTCTCAACACCAACACTTTGTAAGGAAAAGTGAGACTGAGCATAGAGTGGAAGCAGCCATTTTAAAGGAAGGTGATGATAAATAGCTTAGCTTCAATGTTGAGTTCCAGTAAGAAGCCCAAACAAAACAAAACAGAGAGTGCATTTTGAACAGAGCAGGCACAAATATCGAAACCTGGGTTTTAAACATTGAAATACTCCCTTGCTGCTGTGGAAAGATAGACAACACTCCTTTCTCACATCTTAAAATCAAAACAGACCAGCTTCATTTCATGCTTATCTGGAGACTGTAAAAATAAAAAGCCAGAAATAATTCAAGAGAATGGGAAGCGTTATCAGGTTTCCACATCTAATTTTAGTATACCTTTAGAGAGCAAAAGTACAATTGTCTCAACAGCTTTTCAATATCCCACACTACAGTTGTTCTTCATCAGCAGGAGTGTCTGAAGAGGAGCTAGCTCTTGCTCCTATCAGGCTGCATTGTTCATGCAATGCTGTTGACACAGACACAATAGGATCTGATTCCACCCCCCATCTAGATGGTGCAAGAGAGAGAAAATAAACTTCTGTGGAGTTGAATGTTCAAAAATCAGATAACACAGAAGTGCTTTCCCCAGGGTGATGCAGGGGATCGCCAACAATGGTTTTAACAACATAACCCTTCTCCACAAGGACCTTCTCCACAAGGAGCAATTTACAGCTAAACCTAGAGAAAAAGTGCAGCTGTACTGGCTGGATGTCCATGCTGATAACCAGCCTGGGCACTAAGATGCCTCTGTCCCCTTTCTGCTGAGGAATCCTGCCATGCCCAGCAAATGTCATGCTTTGCTGGCACATACCTATCCCTTAAATATGGACAGGGACTAACAGCTACTTTGACATTCTGTTTTTTAACTATTATTTTGTTCTTGGGCCCTCTCTCAGATGAGGCTGTTTCCAGGCAGAGAACTCTTCATGGACTACTGGAAACATGAGAGTCTGGGTCCTATGGATGCACATCACCCAGCGAGCAGCCTGAATTTAGCTCAGCTGGTCACCTTCTACCCCTGTCAATGCCAGTCATGAGCAGCACGAGCCACATACAGCCTTTCTTCTGCCAAGGGAACCACCAGTTCAAAAAGCAGGGCAAGATGAGAGAAGGAGAATTTGATCTGGCCTACACTCTGTTGGCTGTCCTACTTCCTTCTCCTGGCTCTCCAGCAGCTCGTGCCAGAGGATTCTTACTGAGTCGTAACAATTACTTAAAGATGCTTAAATTCCTGGCAGCTTCAGGGGACACCAGTAGAAGTCAGGGAATTCATTGTCATACGCAGTTTCCAATTCCACATCCTGATCCAGTTTGGCTCAAGCTGGTCTGGTTTTGTGCCTCTTTTTTGCCATGGAAATTGCAGCCATGTCATCCTGCTGACACAGAAAGGGCGTGGAACATTGAAAGAGCTGCACAGGCTTAGAGAATCTGAATGACAGGCATGCTTTTCCCATGTGCTAAATAAATCTCCCCATTACACTTGTGTGGAGAACTATAATTAAGACTTGGCAACATCATCTATAAGGACTCACAGGCTTACGTCGGGAAACACGTAAAACCCTCTGCTGGAAAAGAAATACAGTTTGGGAAAGCTGTACATCTGACAGGAAACACAGTTTTACAAGTCCAAACCTTTGGCTCTGTGACAGAGGTGTGGCCCACAAGCAGTAATTCCCTGGTGCTGAGATGCCCTGGTACACAGAGCTCTGCCAGCCACAGGCATGTGGGAGAAGAGATGATGACAAGCTGTTCAAATGAGCCTTTTCACCCAGACTCCTGAGGTGGTGATGTAACCATGCTCTGTGGCTGAGCTCTTGGATTGGGAGCAGGATGGAAAGAAGTAGGTGGGAAGTGGTGAGGCAGCAGTACAGAAATCTATAGAGAGAGGCTGTGGAGGTTCCCCAGAGCTCTGAATTCACGTGGTATCTCTTAGAAACAAAAGACCAAAGTGAGGAGATGTTTCCTCAGCAAAATAACTGTTTCTTAATCCTCTGGAGTCAGGTATGCTCTGCTGGAAGCTCTGCAAAAGAAACTGGAGAGGAGCCCACTGGGCAGAGAGTGCCTCCTTTGAGTCAGGGAACTTGGGAGACAGGAAAGGTCATGGTGCAGAACTGTCCATCCAGGAGAATCAGGGCTTGAACCCTGGCCAGGTGCTGGGCTCCATGTATTCAGTGATGTCAACACACAAGGGAATGCAACCCAGAGCACCTTATTGCTGGAGCACTGTTCCTTCCATTGTTTCCAAAATGCTTTGCAGCAGCTTGAAAATAAACATTTCACTCCCTGCCCTTTTGATCTTTTTCCTCCCAGAAAGCTCTACGTTTAGAAGCCAGCTCAAATTAACCCAGCTTTGCTTTAATTTCTCGCTCGAGCAACAAATGATCTCAGCACCATTCTGGGATAAGGGGAAGGCAAGAGCAGCAGACCTGTGAGTAACCTGCTCCCAGCAGAGATTATAAAAGAACCTGTTTTGCACAGGGCCTGCAAAAAAATTGTTCTTTATGTCACTGGGAGCACTTTAGCCGTCAGCTGATGACCTGCTTAGCACTACCTGTGTTGAGATGGCTAAAATAATCCTAGTGATAAGGCAGATGGGCAGGTTTCCCCCCAGCAGATATGAGAGGGGTGTGGGTGTTGCTTGTAGAGGAGATGGAGAGGCTGGCACCTACTCAGGATGAGCAGCATGCATGAACATTTACAAAGATCCCTCGGGATCTCTCTGTACACCTCTTTAAAATGTCCTGCTCTTGCTGCTAATACCACTAGGGATTTCTTCCCTTTGATTCTGCTCCACAGCTCAGCAGCTGACATCATGATGAGGGGAGGAGGAAGCAATCCAAGGAAAAACATTCAGGCTGCACACCAGGAAGAAACTTGAGACTAAGACAGATCTATTTATATCTGACCTGAAATGGGCTTTCTGAATGGGAAGCTGATCTGAGCAGAGGCTGGATGTTAGGCAGAAGGTGCCATAGTGCTGAACACAGGCACCCACTCTCCAGTGAAATGCATCTGTCTGAGGTGCAGCAATAAAGGAAACATGAGGAATCAGTGAGGTGCTCTCTCCAGTCGTGGCACAGGGAAGCTCAGCTGGAGGTGCTGCATGGTTCATGCTGCAGGTCCAAGGACATCAGTGTTCCCCGTCCGTTTGGGGTAGGTTCCCTATTGGGTTTTAACATAGGTTGAAGGAGAAGCTTTGAGTGACCCTGATGACATGCCTGGAGGGCCTTGGCAGTCGCCTCCAGGGCCTGGTGCCATTAGTACTGCTCGGAGAAGAAGGAAGCGTGGAGAGTGGGGGGACTGGCCTCCTCTCCAGGCGGGGTGCAGCTGCCATCCTCAGAGTGTTCCGACAGCTCCCCGTATTCACTGTTGTAAAAAGTCTGGCCTCCGACTTGGGACCCGTACAACGGCCGACATCTGCCCCGCAGGTCCGACTGTTCCCCTGACAGCTCCACAGTTCGACTGGGCCCTTTACTGCTGTGAGGGAGAGAGACACACAGAATTAACCTTGGCACTCCTAGAAAGCCTCTGTCCTGCTTAGAGATATCCCAGCTTCAGAAAATCTCATCTTCTAATGCATGCAGCAGAGACAGGGTCAGGAATGGACTCGCACCTCCATTTCAAAGAACAAAACTCCAAATCTAAGCACAGGCTGTTTGATTTGATTGTAACAAATCTACACATAACCTGGCACACTTACTTCAGCTCTCCTAGATATCTTTGGGATACCTTCTAGATATGGGGAAGGGTTGGGACCCCAATGAGTAGGGAGAGACAAGAGACATTGCCTTAATTGCTTCTAGACCTAGCAGGAATAACAGAAATGGATACAAACCAACTGCCAGGATGGGGGAAAGGAAACAAAGGAAGATGATGAAGATGTGGGTGGAAATCATATGTCCCATCTCAGTGCCTGCCAATACCAGGTGACTGTCAAGAAATCACAAGAGCAAGGACAGGGACACACTCAAGAAGAGGTTTAAGAGTAGTGTTTTCCAGCAGACGGGACACCAGGGGTAGGAGACAACAGGAACATGCCTTAGGGAAAAGAGGACAAGGAGAAGGAGCAGGAGACAGTTTGATACAAGAGCAGAAAGGCCATAGGGCTATGGCTAAGAGAAAAGACAATGAGCAGTCCAATCTGATGTTGGGAGGCAGAGGAGGTGAGCAAGAGGCTTAGGGCTGACCTTGTCTACATATGAGGTGACTTGGCTTGCTCAACACACTGTTACAGAGACAAGGTCTCAGCCTGCTCTGGCAAAGATGAGCTGTTCAGGTTCTCACCCAGGTTCAAAGCCTGGGTCAAGGACATAACCATCCATACCATCCTCAGCTCTGAGAGTGCCAGCTCAACCTGCCAGACTCCAGGTCAGCATGTGGGAATTCCTAAGGCCTGTCCCATCCTTGCACCACTACATCAGGGCCCTGTACGCCATGGGTCAGGGCTGAGGAAGGAAGGTGGCAGCTACATAATTTCTGCCCATCCCATCTGCCACTGCATGAGCAACTCCTGATACATTTCACCAGAAAGTGTCAATAAGCATTAACAGTCTCATTAACACCATCACTCCACTGTGCCTCATTATCTTAACGGGCACATTCTTATTGATGGGCACAGTTTATTTTTTTAAACCCTAGAAAACAGCAAGCTTGTCTGTTCTTCCTGTGTTTTGCCTCTCCTTAAGGAGTACATGGATTTATCTGGCTCAGGGCCCACAGCTGAAAGCTCCAAGCAGTGCAGCCTATGGGGAGATACCAGGAGCTGCCTCCTGGTCTCACTGTATTTGGCAGCAGGGAGGCCTCAGTGGCTAGGCTTAAGGAGTACCTGAATCCACCTTCTTTTCTGTGTCGGTTTTCTATCCTCTCAAATTCCTCAGATGCCAGAACCATCCCACTGTCTGTCTGATTGTCCTGGAAGGAAGCAACAGGAGTTATCAGTAACATCCCTGTCGACTGATCAGAGTGGGAAGGGAGGAGAAATCATTCAGGAGATGAGAGCCTGTGTATGTGTGATGGGGAAGATGGGGTAGGAGCACTTTACCAGCATTCTCCATAGTTCTGCTGTATCTGATTTGCTTAGGTACCTTCTTAAAAACAGCACATAAAAATGTAAGATTTTGTGCTTAGTTCAGTGCCATTTTTGGGGAATAAAAAAAAAAAAGAGTGCTTCCTGGCTGGAAGATGTATTACCATCAAATCTGCAAGAGGTGGTATTTTCCTCTGAGACTAAAGCTATGACTTCAGTTCTGCTGCTAGAGGAGATACCAGTACCAGTCCAGTTCAGAGAGACCTGGAGGGTCCCTACTGCACACTGCCATGTGAATCAAGATACAGGAGCTGCAAATAAGCACTCTGAGTTTACCTAGTCCTGGCAGGATTTCAGTGTACTTAACCAGGGTGTGTTCACAGATTTGAGAGGGTGAAGAGCAAGCTCTTCTCTGAGGTCCTTTATAGTCCCCCTGTTTGCATATCTAACCTCCCTGTTTCCCACTAAGGCAGTGTGAACCATGCTGGAGAGAAACCCCTGTGAGCCAGATGAAGAAATGAATGTGCATAGGACTGGATGGACCGAACAGGAATGGAACACAGATTGACATAAGATAGGAGTGATCTTCCTTCCACAGTCTTAACAGTAAAGGTGTCAGAAAAGGCTGCCCCCTGCTCAAATCCACTCAGGTACTACTCACCGGGTGTGCCTTGTACATTGTGTGTGTCATGGGAAACTCTTCAAATGTCTTTATCCTGGATGGACACCTGATCTGATTTCCTCCCGTCAAACAACCAGGGAACGAGACACAGTTGTAGTATCTGCCAACAGAAGCATACAGTATTCAGTAAAAGCAAGAGTCAAAGTCCTGAATGAACAGGACCTGACTCAACCTCCTCACTGTGCAACCAAAGTATGCAGTAAGGAGGATGACACAAATAGTGGATTTGGGGAGGGTAATGGGGTCACCTTAGACCTCTTAATTCCATACTACTTCTGCAGTGGAGACTAGACTGACTGAATCAGGCCCCAATAACCTTTCCACGTGGGATAAGCAGAAAATGTCATATAGATCCCAGGCATCACATTATCATAGTTGGCCAGAGAGGAGATGCCTGGGACTAATTGTTTGGGTCAGTTAGGAACAGATAGGATGAAGATCCTTACATGACACTCTGGCAGCATAGCTGGAGGAGAAGAAGGAATGTGATAGGCTTACAAATCAGCACTTCTTCATCAGCAAAATAAAGTAATTTTGCTTTTATAAGCAAGAAGCTATGGCTTAAATTCTTGGATCACACCTTATCACCTGGGATTTTCCGAACATCTGGGTTCTCCCCATATCCCTCAGGCTCCCTTACAGGTCAGGCTGCTTGCTGCCTGCTGAGGTCTCTCTGCCCTTTTCAGAAGGGATTCACCTTGCTGCTAGGCTGTGGCAGCGTATCCTCATGTCAAAGTCCTCTTCATCTGAGTTTTGCTGGGCAGAGGAAGGCACCTGGGAGAAACCATCATCTTCTGAGCTGTGAGAGTCATTCAGCGGGATGTAGTCTTTCCCTTCCTGGTAGGAAGAACAGTAAATGGCCTTACAAGAAGGGGAGGACTTTCCCACAAGAAAAGGCTCCACAGGCAGAAGCTGTCAGAGCTGGGAAGGAAAATTTCTGATTTATAAATTTTATTTCTCTAGGACAAAATATCTGGCTGGAGATTTCTGTGACCTTTGTGTTAAGTAGCTGTGAGTGATGCATGGAGGTGTGTGTGAGCAGGAAAACAACTGCCCATAATAATCCCATAATTCTCCAGTTTACATGGACAGAGTACTGTGCTCCAGGGCAATGTCATTTGTGGCTTAGTCATGCCTGTGCTGGGAACCAGTTCTGAAAGGTTAAAGTCAGGAACGTCAGGATGAGACAATACTCAAGCATTTAGGTATCATTTTTTGAAAGGGAACATGAAGAAAAAGTTAAAATCAGAGCTGCACGCTCATCACAGTTAAATGTCCTGGTGAGTTACCACATGGAAGTGATTAGTAATACATTCAAAGAAATCTGTATTACTGACTGCTGTAACGTAACAGTTGTTTGCTTCACATGACCCTGGCATTTCAATCTGAGGACAGAGTTTCAGAAACCCTGGTCAAGTCCTGGTTTTCATTATGCAGGCATGTGGGAAGCAGAAGTACCAGGGCCTTGACTCAGCTGAAGAATTTCAAATAATCATCTGGGGATTAGGATGGAAGTTACTAGAATGACGACTGAAAGGGCTTCTGCCCTGCAAAGAGCAGAGTTTTATGAGGATGCAGCTAAAAGGCTGTTGCAGAATGAGTTCTCTAACAGCTCTGGGAAATAGACCTTTGACCCAGGAATCTCTGTTATTGGTGGCCTACACAAATGTATTGTATCGACCATGGAGTCAGCTGAGGGCACAGTGAGGGAGCTGGTGATGACAGAAGAAAGAGCTGTCTGGAGCAGAGCAGGGACACAGAGAGGTTTTCACCTGCTGGACATTTTCCTGAAGAAGGTTCCCCAGTATCTCCACAAGGTCAGAGAAAGTTGGTCTCTCCTTGGGATCACCGTGCCAGCAGCTCAGCATTATACGGTAGCTGCCAAGAAGAGATGCTGGTTTTACACCACAGAAATCCCCTCCTGCCCCACTGCACTGCCCCACCCACATGGTGCCCACTGGCACTGCCAGTTCCTGCACTGTGAAGGAAAGCTTGGCCCCCCCAGCACACTGGCCAGGTGGACTTACTTGCAGGGTGTTGGTTTGTTATCCATTATTATAACAGGGAACAAGGAGCTAATTCAGATCCCTCTGATACCCTTCAGAGCAGGAAAGCACAGTGCTCACTTACAGACCCATCCCAGCATGGGCATGCAAGAGAGCTCTGATCAGAACCCTTCTGCCTTGCCCTCCAGGCAATGGCCTGGAGTGAAGGATGTGTTGGCTCATCCCCTACCCTGGCTAAAGTCTGCATCCCACACAGGAGCCTGTTCTGCTCTATGCTGGGATCTGGTAGGTTCCTGCCCTCCCACAGAGGCCTCTGCTCTGACCAGTGCTGGAATCCTTCAGGTTTCTGACTCACATTTCTGCTGTGGCATACTCTGGGGCTCTCATCCTGGTACCATCTTTGAGCCTCTGGCAGAACTCCTCATTGATCTGGACTCCAGGATATGGAGATGCCCCTATAAGAAGATTCAGAGAAGGGTGGGAATATGAAATGTACCATCAGAAACCACTCCTTTTGAGACTGCCCTTCATCCCAGAACACTGAGAGATGTGGTCACTACTCATACACAGCCCAATCTTGGTGTTGCCTGAGTCAGGCTTCTCTGCCTTAGTGAGCTGGAGGCCACCACTGCATGCCTGTGTCCCCATCACTCTGTTCATGGATTGATATGGCCTCCATATTTTTTTTGCCTACATTGATGTTGCTTCCCATCAGTCCTTAGATGTGCTTCAGAATGTCTGTCCTCCACAGATTCACCCACAAACTGCTATGTGGGTAGAGATGTCTCCCTCAGCAGCACAAGACTCTCATTAGCACTCACCTAGTGAGAAGATTTCCCAGAGGAGGACCCCAAAAGACCAGACATCACTCTGGGTAGTGTAGACCTTGTCAAAGATGCTTTCTGGAGCCATCCATTTCAGTGGGAGACGGGCCTGCAGGAGGGAGAGGCAAGGCACAAATGTTCAGTTGTGAACATGTCCCAGGACAGCCCTTCTTGTAGCAAAGGGATTAAATGGATGAAAGGAAATCAGAGGCAATAGCCTTGCTCCTCCCTCCATGGAGAAATTGGTTAGGTCAGAGTGAGGGACAGAGACACTGAAAGGAGGTTGAAGGAGTATAAGGAGGAGTAAGTTAATGACAGGCTGAGGGGCAGAAGGAAGGAGACAGAGATCTGCTGGTGGAGGAGGACAGGACATGTGTCATTGGTCCAATGGCTTCTGGTCCCAGCCATGCAAGTAATTCCACTCCTGTTTTTTCATCTTTTCATCAAGGAGGCCTAATCTGTAAAGGGTTTGAGAAAATGGCACTCACACTGCCTTTCCTGACATAGTCGGGGTCCTTGTAGATGTCCCTGGCCAGGCCAAAGTCACAGATCTTTACCACGTTGTTTTCTGATAGCAGGATATTGCGAGCTGCCAGGTCTCTGTGGATGCACTGAGGGCACACAAAGAGGAAGGGGCAAAATGAGAGGGAGAGAAACCACAATCAGAAAGTGTGCAGCACCTCCCTTCCCCCATAAGCCTGAGCTGTAATGAAGGAATGGTGGAAATGGGAAGAAGCTAAAGATAAAAATTCAAAAAGGGCTGGTTAAGGAGAGGTTGAAATGCAAGAGAACTAATTTCCCAGCTTTGTGTACACATATCTGTCTCAGATTTCCTGAGGAGTGTAAGTCAGATCACTGAAGCTCTCTGTGTGTCACTGAAAGGTGGCTGTAGTCAGGTCTCTCTCATCAGGCATCCACAAAAGATCAGGTGAGCAAAGGAAAGGCTGAACTCACCTTTCGGGATGCCAGGAATTCCATGCCACGTGCTACCTGGAAGCTGTAACAGATGAGGTCTTCCATTGTCAAGGGACTTTGCCACAAGTCATCCACTGTCCAGAAGTAATGGAAAGTGATTAGACAATTGGCAATCTGTTGTCCTCTTTGCCTCTCTCCGGGACTGCAGGATACAGCCAGTTTCTCAGTGAAACACAGTTAGTCCTCAGTCCTAACTGGAGTAATCAGCTCCACCCTACGATTTTCTGCTTAAGTGGCAGAAGGCAGGAACCTGCTCAAGTGTGAGGAGAAAGAGTCCAGCCTCCAGCACATGTCAGTGAGACAGAGTTGTGGGGAACAGGACTGGAAGGGGCTTTGAAGGTCAGCTCATTATTTCTGTCCTAGGGACGACTCAACAAGATCCCCCTCAGTTCTCCTTTCTTCAGGCTAAAATACCCAAAGGGATTAAATTCTCCCTTCTGGGTTTCTGATACCTATTATAAGACACAACAGATGATACAATAGCCCTGTTCAGGGAATTGCCATGCAACAGTGATCAGTTCCAAGGCTGGGTCCCCGCTCCCCACTGATATTCCCTGCCCATTCCCCAGGCTAGCCAAATCTGGCATAGTTTGGTGGTCCAGATGAGGAGCTGCTGCCAAGGCTGGAGCGTTACCTTCCTGGATGGGCAGTGCTGTGTGGCTCTTGTGCATCAGGAAGCGGTGGAAGATGGCGCTGTCACTGGTCCCCGAGCGGCTCCTCCTGTCTGCTCTCACTGCCTCCACGATGGACTGCACCTGAATACGCAGCCTGGGAGACTTCTCCTGGCAAGGGACCAAACCAAAACCCTCAGCAGGCAATGCACACCGTGACCCCTGCACCCATGAGCTGCACAGTCTCTTCCTGTTATTAAACTGTAATTCTGGCCTGGAAGAATCTACCATTGCAGAAAGGACAGAGGTATCTTTGTCACGTTGTCGGGTGATGTATTAGGCTGCATGTCTTCCTTCCCTAGACATGGGACAGCTCCCGAGGGGCAAAGGAAGCTACTCACCCTGTAAGGACTGAATCCTTCCCTCTTGGTCCGCAGGTAGTTGGAGAGGTTTCCATACTTGCAGAACTCAACAATAACCATGAGTGGACCTGGTGAGACCAGACCAAAGTTTAGGGCAAGAGGTAAGGGCTTGAGTTGGTCAGAATTTGCCACAACTTGTGTTATGTGCAGCCCCACTGAGCTGTGACATCTGCTCTAAGTGCACACAAACACACTAATAACTTCCCCACAGGTCCCTGTGATCACACATGCAGACAGCAAAAAGACACAGGGGACAAGCTCTGATTTTTGGGAGCAGGCACAGCCTGCTGCCCTGGGATATTTACCATTGGGTTTGGTACAGGCACCCAGCAAATTCACCACGTTGAGGTGATTCCCAATGTGAATAAGGATCTTCAGCTCTGACATCAGTGCCTTGTGCTCGCTTGCAGTAGCTCCCTCTGGAAACACACAGACCATGTCATGACACCTTCTCACAGCTTTTCACTCCCCCTCACCATCCTTCTCTAGCAGCATGTTAATGTGAGTCTTGCTGAGGAGGCTGTGACCTCAAAGCCTCGGTACATTTTGTTATTGCATGTTCCCACATGAAATGTTGAGCCTTGTCTGGAGATCCCAGGATCCCTGCTGTAACACATTGGGTGCTCTCTGTAAGTGCAGGGACCCAGAACAAAGAACAACACAATCTGTGCCCAACAGATTTTTCTTTATGATAGTTGTGCAGTGAAAAACATCACTTGAGGCTTTCATTGGGATGCACCTGTTTGAATCTCTGCCCTTTTGGCCTCCAAACAGAGATAACGAGCCATGAAACAATTTGAAAGAAAATTAGGAACAAAAGACATCTGAGTCTTTTCATCACAATTGAAGATAGAAGCTGTCTCAACTCAAACCCAGATATCTTTTTATGATTTCTCTTCAATAGCAGACACAGTGTCATGCTCCTGCCATCTCTCTGTACTGCATCTTCTCTCAAGTGTCCAATTCGCATCAATTCTTGACCCTCTGTTTTACCCCCAGGGTGCGTTCTCTGGTCTTGTGTGCCTTTTTCATACTTCTCAGCCTCCTCATATGCATTTTGTCTTACTTGAGAGTTTGTAAATTTAGCCTGAGAGACAGAAGCATCCTCTTGAGCTGCAGCTGATGGGCCAGGTGAGAGGCTTGCTTCAAAAAACTGTAAAGCAACCTTGCACACCAGGCTCCCTTCTGCTGTGCAGATGATCTGTGCACTTACAACAGCAACTATTGTTCAGATGAGCCATGACACAATTTCCATGTACAGGCTACTTCTGGCCAGAGATTGCCTCAGTGTTTTGTTTGGTGCCAAATTACAGAATAATGTTTTGGATGCCTCTTTGAAAGCATGGCTATAAAAGTTTAAAATCACACTCTGGATAGACCAGGCTTTGGGTGCAAAGCCAATTTAGCCCCCAGAGCTGGATAAGAGCTGCAACCTGCTTCCTTACCCAGCTCTGGATCTGGCCCATAAACACAAAATACAGGCACATTTGGAAGAAGGCAAGTGGGAGCAACACTTCCTTCAGTGGCATGCCAAAGGGGCTCTGGATTCTTGTTTGCCCTTTGGGACATATTTCATTCTTTGCCTTTGCAGACAGCTAAATTTCCTTGAAAGCCGAGTTCCCCAAGTCCTTGCTGTCTGTTCTGCCACTTCAGCCTCCCAGTGCAGCTGAATGGAGCCAAAGAGGATCAACTGTGTTGAGGCCAAGAAGCCATTAATTAAAATATAGGCATTTACAGGGTGAATGTTCCCTGGCAGGTGCCTCATTAGTTGCTGTCTACACGCCTTGCATGTTTTGCTTCACTGTTCACATACCTTTCAGCATTTTGACTGCTACAGTCTCACAGCTGTTACTTTTATTGATCCCAAATGCTGATGCTTCCACCACCTTCCCAAAGGCACCGTGACCCAGGACTTTACCTATGGACAAGGAGAGTAAGTGTGAAGAAAGGCAGGTGTAGAAAAGGCAGAATAGAATGAAGGAAAACAAAAATCCAACAGGAAATCATGGGAAGAAGAAAGAAAAAACATCATAAAGGAAAAGGAAGGAGTGGAACATGTGCCCTTTCAGGTGGCTGCTTGCTGTGTTGGTGAGAATAAGAGAAAGGACGATGGGAGGAACTGAGACAGAGCTGGCATGGACAAAGCAGAGGAAGGAAATGGCCATGCAGAAGTGAGGGGCTGTTTGTTGCCCTCGAGCAACAAGTTGTTGTGTGTGGGAAAGGTAAATGACCCCTTGCAGCACAGCAGCCAGGACTAATGTCACTGCTCTGTGCCTCAAAGGTAGTCTGCTGCCCTTTAAACTCTGCCAGAGAGAGGGAAGAAGCTGCAGGTAGGTGTCTCAGCATGAGGACAATAATGGATGCAATCCTGGTCCCGAACTTGGGTACCTCCTGTGAACTGGGCTGTTCTGTCCAGACTCCCACTTGGAAAATATGGGGGTGTGTTTTAAACCACACCCAGGGGTCTTCTGTTTTCAGACACCTGTGTGGATACACTAAGGAAGTCTGGGCTCACATTTGGCTCAGACTGGTCTACCGTCAGACCTAAAGAGATTTCCCAGGCACAGCTGGGCTTTAGGGACAGCCTGGGGAAGAGGGTGGAAAGCCTGAGGCAGAGAGAAAGCATTAGACAGAGGTGTGTTAAGAAATCTGAAGAGTGAGTTTGTAGGGCTGGTGGGAAGCCCTGGGTGCAGCGTGCTGTGGGAGGGAGGGGGTCTGGCTCACCTAAGCGCAGGCGGTCTCGTGGGAACTCCCACTTGCTGGAGTCATAGGGCAGGTACTCGCACTGCTCCTCCAAGGGCACCTCGCCAGGGTCCATGATGATGGAGAGGTAGCCTGTCTTGATGTCTGCGTGGGCTGGCTGCAGGAACCAGCCAACACAAAGGGTGAGGAGGTGCCCTCCTTGCCCTGGGTGCTGACTCCCATATTGGATTTGGATTCTTTGCCTGCCTTGATCTGCTACCCCCTCAAGCAAAGGCCATTCCCCATCACCTCTTTACCACAGCCCTTACTCACCCTGTCCTTGGCACATCACAGCACTGGTGTTGCCCCAAGCCCTGATATGCCACCCCCGTGCCTGGGGCAGTGACAGTCACGTACCCTTTTGATGTTGCAGAAGATGAGAATAAGTAAGATCCAGAAGAAAACAGCAATAACTCCAGTGCCAATCAGGATGACAATCTCCACATTGGTCCTGTCATCAGAGCCTGTGGGATGGGAGGGCAATCATAGCTTCAGAGATTCCCATTCCATGCTCCAACACAGCCATTCCTTATGGCCTGCATCAGGATGTGGGGTGACTGAAGACATGTTTGCCTGAGCTAAACATGCTCTGGACTACAGATCCTCCTGTGAGAACACCATGCCACCACCAAGGCCAAGGGGCTTTCACTGCCTTCCACTGTCACAGGGAAGAGGCGTGGCAGCTTGGCCATAACTCCTATTCCACCTCTTCACATCCCCAGGGGTGTTGTGGCTGCCGGTACCTTCCACGGAGACGCTGGCTGAGGAGTTCACACAGCCCTTAGCGTTGCAGACGCTGCACAGGTAGAGCCCAGCATCCTCCTCCCTCACCCTCTGAATGCTCAGCCTCTGGTTGAAGTCTGCCAGGTCAATCCCTGTAAGGCACAGAGGGTTTTGATGGTCACTCACAGGTAGGGAAGATTAATACACTGGACTCAGGCTCAAAATAAGGCTTGCATTTTTTGGCTGATTCATTTTAGATGGCAGAATGACATCGCACCAGCTGGTAGAGGCTCTTCTCTTGATGGCCCCAGGAAAACCCTGGAGGGGCCTTCCCCAGGCAGTGCATGGAGGGTACAAATCCCCTACTGAACGTGCTGAATAGGGACAGTGCCCAGGCAGTCCAGCTGGTGTGTCAGGTTCTGCTTCAGCTTTAGAACCTGTCCCTTTCCCTCTGCAATGTGCCTGGATCCTTTGCATGTTCCTTCCATGAGATCTGGGTCAGTCCCTGCATAATCAGAGATGCCAGGCACTGGGCTGAGAGTAAGAACATGAATGATTTCTCTCTCCCTGCACTCCAGCTGAATGTGCACAAACACAGACAGTGTTGAGCCAAGCCCTAGGGCATAGATTTGACTAGTGAGACTGCATCAAATTAGGACAGAATGTGATTAAAACCAGGGTCTGCCTGATTCAGAGAACGGCTGCCTTTATCTGGGCACAGCAACTCCCAGAACACAGCAGTGTTCAGTTCTCCAGCTGCTGGACATACTGCCCTGCCTGTGATCCACCCTCAGCCCACTGTACCTGACACTTCTTCCACCAGTTTCTCGTCTTTGTACCAGCTGATTTCAGGAACGTGGTTGCCGTCCACTTTACAGCGCATCTCTATGGAGTCACTGACGTTCACCCAAATGTCTGTCAGGTTCTGCTTGAGGCGGGGGATCTCCAGGGCTGGAGGAGCAGCACAAAGGGGAGGAGGGGAAAACGGGAAACTGATTGATCAAAAGAATATCTGTGTTCCTGGGGGGCTTTGGGTCTCTGACCCCTGCTGAAGGGTGTCTTGAGAACCCAGGTGCCCTGCCTTTGCCACCTTGAGTTTAGCTTGCTTGTGTGGCTTCCCCTGGGGACGGACTGGGAAGCTGATGGCAGCAAGAGCACCAGCTCTCCTCTGTCACTCCCGCCAGCCCTGTGGACCCTCACCCTGGACAGAGATGTATTTCTTGTGGCAGTGTTTCTCCCGGGTCTTCCTGTTCTGCACCTCACACACATAATCTCCCTCCTCATCCAGGGAGATGTTTGGGATGGTGAGCAGCAAGGTCGCATCGTTGGAGTCGGGCTGGAAGCGCAGCTCCCCCTGCATCTTGGTGGCATAGTGGTGGACGTTCTTACAGTCCAGCACGAGGGGGTTGCCCTCTTCATCGTGGAGCTTGGAGAGGTTCAGCCGATACCACTGCAGGTTCTCATAGGTGTAGTTGTCCGCATTGCAGCTCAGCTGTAGATTCTGCCCCTCTATGGGCTCTTCTGAGGGCTGGGACTCAATCTCGAACCCGTCTGGAATGGCTTTCAGGAAGGAAATGAACATGTGAATGAGTTTTCATGGCTGAGCTGCCAGACACAATGAAATTGTCTCCTTGGGCTCAGCTCTCAGAGATCAGCCTGTCCTTAGCCAGGGTAAAGGAAACCACTGTAGAGCAGAACTGTGACATGTGAACTGCTGGCAATCACAGCTCAAGCCCAGCAAGTGCTACGGGATATGCTCAAGTCCCAGGGGGAAATTAAGATGGGGTCACAAATGAAACAAGGCAGGGATGTCTGAATTAGGCTGTTACTGCTCCCAGCTCAGCTGCAGCATTCTGGTTTGCATATATGCCCACTTTCACACATGCAGGCAGTGACACAGCAGCCTGGACAAGAAAACAGAGAGCATTACTGAAGCAGTGACTGAAGATGTTCATCTTGCTTCACAGCAGCTGGTGGCTCTGACAGGACAGGTACTGTCCATGTCCATGAGCCCAGCCTTCTGAGCAGGGAATTTTATTATGGAATTCTCATTCCATAGGATAAGCTTTTGCTGGGCTCCCTGTCCCAGCAGACAGGGACAGGCTCCCACCAGGATGGGGTACCACTGGCAGGAGGCTCATACAGCCCCCTATGGGCCATGACTCCAGCCCACACTGCTGGGCTCTGGTTCCTACAAACTCAGCTTCCTCCCATCGCCAAAATCCGTGGGATCACTGCCAGGGGCTGGGGCCAGCGGGACCTGGTCTGGGATAGGATCGGGCGGTGCCACTAGAGGATGCTCTTGGACCAGACACATCCCCAGCTCAGGGAGCTGCCTGGGCCTGAGCCAGCGGGATGTCCCCAGCCCAGGACTTGCCCAGGACCTACCAGAGCTGCTTCAGGACCTAGGCACAGGCAGTGCTGGCTCCTACCCAGGTCTGCCTGTCAAATTGTGCCTGTGCTATCTGCTGCCAGGGCTTCAATCATTTGCCACCCAGCAGAGCTCTGGGTTAGCCCTGCTTTCCTGCTAGTTTTCCAGTCACTGTTGAAGATCCTAACTGTGAATGGCAGGACCATGACAGCTCTAGGGACCTGCCTATTTCAAGCAGAGAGCTTGGCTGGTGCAGATGGGGGGGATTTTAGAGTACTCACTGGTCACATAGAAGTAGATCAGCCGCTCATCTCGACCCACTTTATTAGAGGCAATACACTTGTACATGGCTGAGACATTGGCCTCCTGGATGGCCAGTTTGCTGACTGTCTGATGGGGGAAGAGAACATAAGGAAGAGTTAGGAAGAGCAACAGGGAAGAGAAGTAGGATCACTACTGCTCTCTGGTAGGTAGCAAAGCCCCCTACTGTTTTTGCTGTTGTTGCATAACCCCGGGAAAGGGTTATGCAAAACCAGACCCTTATCCTACAGCCCTTTGTGCATTTCAAGCTTTATCTGTTGGCTCTACCAATAACAACATGATTTTATTCCCAATCTCTGCATCTTTTTACAGAGCCCTGTCAGCATAGATGCCTCTTCATGGCAGGAAACTTGTTGTTAAGCCCTTCAGGTCACAATGGGGACAGTGCTCAGCAAGGGGGACAGTAACATGATGCAGGGCTGAGGGGATGGTTAAGGTCCTGCCAAGCTTTATTTATAACAGTGGGAAGAAAAGGAAAGGACACCAGGGCTTTGATTCCCTGAGCCCTCTGCAGTTAAGTGACTGCCTAGTGTCCCACAGGGTTCAGTGGAGTTTATGGGTACTTATAGACCTGAAAGCACTCCTTTTTTTCATAAGGAGAAATCAAACCTGTGAAAATATCCCAGCTCTCACCCCTTTAGGAAGAGCTGTCATCTTTCATTGAATTCCAAGTGTACATAGACACAGTCCTAAAAGCTTCCTCCTCTCTCCCTCCAGCAAGACATGACTAAGATTGGGCAAACAGCCAGGCTGCCATCCTGGGAGCATGGACCCAGGGGATGCTGCCTCCAAATTAGCCAAGAAAAGCAGCTGGGGAATAAGGCTGCTCTTCTCCTCCTGGCTCACACAGCATATGTGTGAGCTACCAAAAGTGTTACAAGCACTCCCCTTAGAGGAGACTTGCAGTTTGAGGCTCCAGTTTAAATGACAAGTTAAACACACGCAGAAATCCCTCTAATGAGATGGTGTTTAAAATGCAAAATTTCCTACAGGGAAATTTCTTTGCTTTTACCTCCCATAGACTTTGGGAAGCATTTCCGTTCTGAGGGGCAGTGCATTGAGGTTGGGTTAACCAGAAGGAACAGTCATTCATTCAGTGCATACTCAACACAGCTGAAGTGACTTTATTACTGGTACTTTTGTCCATTGCCTTTTCCGTTTCTTGGGGTTATTCATACAACCAGGGTGACCCTATTGCTGGCACTTTTGTGTGCTGCCTTTCCTGTTTCTTGGGGATTTTCCTTCTAATCTGTGATGTTATGTTTGAGTTGGGGTTTCTTGATATGACATCATCCTGCTGCCTGCAGTGCATGACTGTGCACTGGGCATCCTGTGGCTCGTTCTGGCCTTTACAGATGGAATAAAACCCAGGAGGATGGTAAGAGAAGATAGGCAGAAAGAACAAGGAGAGAGAGACAAAGCAGATTTTAGGATGTAGCATCCCACTGTAAATGGAAGAGCTCTTTTCTCCCAAAGGGATGCACAACCTAAGTTGAAGCTCCAGGACAGTTACAACCAAACAGATGGAATGAGAAGGACACGGCTGAGGAATAGGAAGAAGAAAATGGGGAAAATAGGGAAAGATCAAAAAGGACCAATACAAGGGTCACATCTGTATTGGGACACAAGGGCTTCCTACCCAGGAGCTCCCACCACCCCTGCTTGTGTCCCTGGGGAACATCAATCCCTCAACCTCCCTTCAGCTGCTCTGGGAGGAGAATCATCTGCCCTTGCCACTTTTTTTTGGCAGTGATGAACTCCTGGCCAGGCCAGGGGACGGGAAGTGCCTTTAGAGGTGTGTAGGAAAACAGGAAGTGACTTTCGGAAACAGGGGCCCATTTGTTTATTCTGCATCGCTCTGTGAGCGACTGGTGCCCGACACCAGTGGGGACAGGAACCCCGTCATGGCGCAGACCTGACACTCGTGGCTACCCCGGAGACAGAAAGAAACAGGCAGCAAGCAGATCACACACTGCAATGAGGGAGAGATGTTCCTTCCAGAGGGGGAATGCTGTGATGGAGAAGAGGCTTTGTGGAGCGCACATTGCTCCCACTCACAAAGCTGCAGCGGATGGATGCCAGCTTCTCCAAACCACCCTCACCCCACCTTGATGGGGACAGCTGGATGAAGTGCCCCACCAGACACAGGCAGCTTCCCAAGGCCAGACATTTCCTGGTCAGTTTGTGACTCCTGCTCTCTTGCCTAGGATGCTTTGCAGGGCTTGGATTTTGCACAACAGCTCATGCAAAATGCTCAGAAATGGCCATGGGAGCTGTCATGGCACCTGTCCCACATGTCTTCCCTAGCTGGATGTCCTGTGTTCAGTAGCAATCCATGAAATCCCTCGTGTGCAGCCAGCCTCAGTGGGAGCCTCTCTGGACACAGGGTGATTTCTCAGAGATGACAGCTCTCCCTCGTCCTGGGGCTGCCTGGTACTGCGGAGCCCCGGGGCTGGGAACTGCCACTGATGGTTTACTTTAGAAGCAGAGGTGTGAACCCCTCCCCAAATCTGTCTCTGCCGGGCCTAAGGAGTCTTGTGCCTGTCTCCAGCTCCCTGTCCCAGACGGGTTTGGAATACAGCCTCACCTTGTTCCGCCCCTCCACGAATTCCACCCAGGTGTCAATGCTCTCGATGGGATTCACGGCGTCCTGCTGTGACACATCTTTCCAGTCCTTGCACTCGGGCATCCGGTCCCGCTGATGGCGCCTTGCTGCCCGGTGCCTGCTGTTGCTAATGAGCAGCCAGGGATGAGCAGGAGAAAGAGGAGAGAGACAGAGAGAAGCTTAGCTGGGAGAGAGACAGCAAAGCAGCTTTGTGTCAGAGAACTGATGGCCCCATCCTATAACTCTAAAAAATTTCCTGGGTCTTTCAGTTACACAATTCTGATGTGCTTTATAAGGGTGCTTTGCAACCACCAGTGAGGCAAAAATTTGTAGGTGTGAAAACTGAGGGAGGGAACAGATACAGGTGTCCTGAGCAGTGTCTTCACCCACAGGCTTAGGGCTTCATCTTTCCTTGCTAAGGCTGGAGAAGGGCAGGGGCAAAGTTGATTCACATGTGCCTAGGGCAACTCTTGATGTCATTTTGCTCAGCACCAATGCCTTAAAGCCTTGCTGGGACTGAGAGTCAGGGGTGTCACTGACTGGCTGGTGCTGGCCTGGAGAGCAGATGGTGCAACACCCAAGGGTGTAGCACCCAGGGGTGCTCCTGCTGTCCCCATTTCATCAAAAGGCAGGAGGGGAGGGAGGAAGACCTCCCCAGGTAGAGGTGCTGCTGGAGTCTCACAGGAGAATGATGGTACCTCTTCAGGCTGAGACAGGCAGGTGGGTAGAAGTAGCCAATCTCTCAGGGACCTAGGATGCTGCAGCCTGCAGGGTGCTTTTGAAATGCAGGTTGAGGTGGAAGATGGGAGGATCTGCCCAAAAGTGTGCATTGGGATAGAAGGGAGAGGCTTTGGGTGACAGGGAAGCAGAGGGGAGCTGAGGACCCAGGAGCTGTAGCAAAGGTGTGTGCTGGCAGGGTGGGGCAGAGCACTTGGCGGGGCAAACCCACTGGTGAGCTGTGTAAACAACAGGAAGCTAGAAAGAAGCCTCCTGCATCCTCTGGAGCTGTGCTAGGCAGAAATATGGTGGCCTTGGGAGACAGTGCTCATAATTCATGGGCCCCTCTGCTTCCTGACAGGGCCACAGTGCATTTGCATGCAATGGAAAGCTCTCTGGCGTCCCTGGCTTGGCAAAAGCCTGCAGAAGGCTGCAGGATCTGGCTTCCTCCAGGCACCCTGATGTCCTCCACCCTGACTGCTCTGGCTACAGCTCCCCAGCATCCCTTTTCCTTCTTCCGGTGAGGCTGTCATTAAAAAATGCCACTGCAGCCCTGCCTGATGCTGCCTTAGCTTCCAGGGCACAGGCACTGGGCATGCACCCTTCCTGCCTACCTACTGCCCTGCTGGCAAACCATCCCAGCAGCTGGCAGAGATCTGGCACTTCCTCAGGATTCAGCAATTCTTCCCCACAAGCAGCAGCTGCCTATGAGCACTTTTTTTTTCCCAGGAGAAGACAAAGGACAGAAAAATCACGGGGACCTCTGGGCAGGAATGGTGTGAGCCTCAGCTGCTATCTTGGGGTGTGACAATTTGTCCTGCAATCTGCCTCAGTTTCCCCATTAGCACAATGATCAGTGGTTTCATTGCAGGTGCTGTGAGGTGTGGCTGGGCCATGGACATCCACTGACACATGCAGGTGGCTGAGGCTGCAGAGGATGCTGTGGAAGCTCTGGGACCAGCCAGCCTGGGCAAAACTCCCACACAGACAACAAGTGTCCCCACTCTGCCTTCCCACAAGGTGCCGTGTTGTGGGTGGGAGAGCAAAAGCGAGACACAGCTGGGGACACAGCCATGGTCACAAGAAGCCCACAACACCATGATGGTGGCCTGACAAGACACAAGAAGTGTTGGAAGAAATGGCACTTACAGGCTGCGTCGGGAGAACATCCGACAGGGCATCCATGGCCTCCACTGCCACTGGATCACCTCCGGTGCTGGGATGCCATAGACAGTGCAGGTGAGGGCCTGGGGGCTCCTCTTGGAGTAGATGCTTGGGGAAGAGGCTTCCTTCTCATGGATGCGTGGAGGTACTGCAAGGATCAGATGACATTGTGAGCAGCTCAGGCTCAGCCACTGCATCCCCAGGCCTGGCACAGCCCTCCCCCTGCTCGTTTATAGACAGGCTGGGCACTGCAGCTCTCTGGCTCTCAGGGCAACTCAGGCCTGCAAGGCACAGCAGGTCAAACTTAAGCAGATTCAAGTGACATCTTTTCTCCTTTCTCTGGTGAGTGGAACTGTCTGGATGGAGGGCCACGGAGCCTGCTGGAGACACACCTCCAGGCAGTTAGTGCCCTTTTAGCACTTTTTTAGATGGCATCTGTTTTCTGCATGACTGGGACCAATTTCTGCTGTGAGAAAAGTCCATAGGGGCTTCCCACCCAGAGGAACTACTCCAGATCAAGACTTCATTTGCGTAGAAGCTGCCCTGCTCTCAAGTCCACATCAGTCAGGGTCACCCTCAGCAGCATCTTGGGAAGTGGCCCCTGAACAATGACTTATCCTGCCCAAACTGAGGGAGCCAGGAACAAAATTGTGCCATGAGGGAGGAAGAGGTGATGTAGGTACCAACTGCTTTAGGCCAGCAATGGGGACTTGGTCTCAGAGCAGCCCAAAGGCTGGGGCCATGGGCTCAGCACTCTCCCCCAGCTCCAGCCCCAGCCCCCCCTTACCATTGACAATTAACTGGAGGCTGATGTGCTTCTCCAGCCCTGCCAGCCTGTTCCGCAGAACCAGCGTGTATGTCCCAGCATGCTGCTCCGACACATCCTTGATCTGCATTGAAGATTGAGATTGCTTGGGAATTAGCTTTCCATCCTTGTACCTGCAGGGAGGCAGAGAGAAAATGCAGCCATGGGGAGGAAGTGTCCCACTGGCAGCTGGGCAAAGGGTTTGCTGGTCCCCACAAGAGTGCAGTCGGGGTGCCCCTTGCTAGCACTGGGGACCTCTCTGGAGAGACCCCTGGGCCTTCCCTGGATCCAAGTTATGGGTCTGCACATTGTGTCATGTGGATGTGCGTGGGGTTGGGGGTGTTGTTGCTCTGCCTGAGCAGTGAGTGGGTGTGAAGCTCCCATCTCCAGTCAGCTCTGATGGAAGTGCAGCATGATGAGGTGCACAAGCCATCCCACTACCGTGTTCCTCTGGGCAGCTGTGATCACCACAGCAGAGGGACAAGAGGGACAGCTCCTGTGGGAACTCCACTTGGCCCCTCCAGACAGTGCAGAGCTGCCAAGCCAGGCTGTGCAGCTGAGAGCCAGGACATGGGAGAAATGACCCCCATTGGTGGAAAAAGGTGACATTTGTGACAATCTTGGCGACAGAGGATCTAGCGAGGAAGCCAGGCTAAGCTTCCCCATTTGGCAGAGGAAAGGAGGAGAGGAGAAGGTGGCTCAAGCTAAGAAAGGTAAGTTACCACTGGAAGTCTGGTGGGGGGTAAGCCACGACTTTCACTGGCAGCTTCACAGCTTCATCTCCTGCAGTGGCTTCTATCACTGGGCCCCTCCTCCACTCCACAGTGATGAAGGGCTTTTCTGCAAGGAAAGAAGGGACCATGGAGGAGAACTCAAAGAGGCAGGGTGTCACAAAGATCTGCTGCTCTCCACAGGGCCCAACAGCAAGGACCAAGGACAGGGTGAGGTGTCATGACAGTGCAGCTGAGATCTCAGCAACTGAAGATCTGCCTCTGTCTCCCTCTTGGGAACCATTGGGAATGCAGGAAGGCTAGGCTGCCCTCTGACTTTCTGTTGCCAAGAAACAACCACCCAAAGCAGATGGTGCCTTGTGCACCTGCAGCTGGTGCCCCTGAGGCCAGCCATGCCACGGGGGCACTGCATTTGCCATAGGGCTGCAAGCTATGTGTGTCCTGCCATCCCACTGCACTTGGGCCAATTTGGTGTTGGCATCTCTCTCCCTCCCTTTTGGGACCTTGCTGAATGTGACTGTGCTCCCAGTGTGGTGCTGGGGCACAGGAGGGCTGAGTGGCTGGAGGAGGGCTGGGTTTCACTAAAGCAGAGAGGATGGAGGTTCAGGAGCCACTCTGCCCAAGCAGTCTGGGGTTGGCTCTGCTGCAGCTGGGCTCTGGCTGTGGCTGTGTGGGCACTGGCAGGGGCCATACCGTGCACAATGACATCGGTGCTCTCCTCCAGCATCTGGGCACCATTGGTAGCAGTGCATGTGTACTTCCCCAAGTCCTGCTGGCTGACATTGTGGAGGGTCAGGATACTGGAGAGCTCCGTGTGCGTCTGCAGGGACTGGCGCTCGGACTCGATCACTGCTCGCTGCGTCTGTGGGAGATGACAGAGAGAAGGATGAAAGACAGCAATGGGATGAGGCTGTGTGGATGAGCCTTCACAGCTGTGATTCCTGATGCTAAGTGCTTGCCTCTACCTGGACAAGTTTCTGCACAACTGACTGCCATCCTCAGGGATGGAAGGGCAAATGTTCTGATTAATGACTGCCTGAGGCTGGGGTCAGATCTTAGCATGTTTTGCTCTTGTAGCCCAGAAACCAGGCTAGAAGCCCCATGAACTGAGTGATGTTCTCAAGGGACTTCTTTGTCACACCATTCAAAAAAGCTGGAGGATACAAGAGGGGGAAAACACAGTGGGGAAGGGAGCACCTCGCAGGCTCTTGATAACAAGGGCTCTATGATTAGAGTAGCTCCTTTTAAACCCGTCACATTTTCTCTGGATTTGCACTGGTGAAAGTGAAGCCAGTGTTTTCCCAAGAATCCCAGAGCAGTAACACCTTGGCAAGGAGGGAGCTTTCTGCCACGAAAAGGGGTCTTCCTCCTGTCTGCCTTCTGCTGCAGGAGAAAAAAATGGAGTGGAGAACACTCTGATGTCGAGGGCACAGCATGGTTAGATTATGAAGCAGAGCCCTGCCAATGATGTGAAGAGGAACAATGAAGGGTCAGGAGGGGGCGACTCAGAGGGTAACAGTTCAGTGCACGGGGAGCTGCTCTGTTTGCTGGTACCTGTTTGCCAGGGTAAGTCCACTGGAAGTGGACGCCAGAGTTGAACTCAGCCCACACCGTGCAGTTCAAGACCAGCTTCTCTCCCACTAGCAGCTCCATGGCTTTCTTGGGATACAGCTGGATGTCATACAGCTCACTCCCTGATGCAGAAGAGGGAATGAAAAGACATTTCTGATCTAGTAACTCTTTGACTCAGACTGTGCAGTTACAGGAGGTTTGGGAATGATCTCCTGCTACATGGTGTATCTCTGTCTGATACACAGTAGAAGAGATATAAGCACCATGCATAGTCTGTGCAGCTAGAGAGGACATAACAATCCCATGAGCCACACTGATCTACTTCAGAGCCACCCAAACTGTTCCCCTGAACCTTCCCAAATATTCACCTGCTATATGGATGATGAAGAAATTGGATTTGAAGACCTTCTTGTCGATTACAGTCTCACAGTGGACATACAATAAGTCCCTGATCAAGTGTGTGGGTACCTGCATTCCCTTCTTCTTGTCCCAGAAAGTGCTTTTCCCGTCAGGGTGGATGAAGAAATTTTGCTGGAAAAATCAACATTTTGCCAGCTTAAATCAGAGGGTTACAACATTCCCACTCCACCCCTCCCAGGCTTTATGCTGGCTAACACATCCCTTTTGTGGGAAGAAATGATGCAGCATCATGCTGTGCTGGCCTCCTGCCCTCTCCCCCCGAGGGTTTGCCATCTAGGAATCGTGGCCTCCCCTCTACCCCGAGTAGTTGCATCCTGCACTGTGAGCCTCCATGTCTGCAGAGTGGGCCAGAGACTTCCAGGAATGGAAATTTCTAGAGATAGCTAAGGAAGCTGATGCTGATGTCCCAAACATCAGCCCCACCGGGATGAGTGCTGACCTTGGGTAGTGTCCTTCCCGGGCAAGGGAAAGGCCCCTGGCCCCCAGAGTGTCCCTGGAGGCCTTTGTACAATAGTAACACTCATCCTGGAAGGATGTATTTGCATTGTAAAAAAAAAAGGGGGGGAAAAAAAGGCAAAAGCAAAAGCAAACTGATAAGAGAGCTGTTTTTAGTCATGAGCCCCAGGGCTGCAGCCTCCTCCCTTGTGAGGATGCCGACCACCTAGAGGGGTGTAGATCACAGAGAGGAGGCAAACAGGGGATGCTGTGGGGAAATGGGTTTAAAACAAAGTCTTGTTTTGTTTCATAGAGCTCCAGGGAAGAGAAGCAAGGTTGGCAGGAAACCTGTGGGGTCTGCCCAAGGGAACTGGACAACGCAGCTTCAACCAGCGAATAAAACGAGGAAGCCAGTGGCTTGTACTTTCCATGGAAAATGTATCCCATGCATTTTCCTTTCCTGGCAGTGCCTGTCATGCTTCCACTCAGGCAATTACAAATGCAGAACAAATGCAATACATCTCGGTCCAGAGTCCCCCAGCAGCTGAGCTCTCACCGAGGTCAGTGTGACGTTAAGATCTGGGATGGACACGAGGCATGGGACCCAAGTGTTCTCCTTCTTGCTGATGAGGAGGGTCTCTGGCTTGTTGATAAATGGCTGTTCAAAATCTGTAGAAAAGATACAAGGAGAACAGCTACTAAAAAAGAAGAAAAAAACTGGGAAAAGGCAACAACCAGTAGAAAAGGAAGCTTTCTGAATTTCCTTAACACAGTACAAGCTTCACAGAGGGAGCGATGTTGAGCTGTTCAGCCCCATCTGTGACAGTCAGAGGAGACACCTGGAGCTTGGGAATGCAAAGCCAGCCGGCTCCTCTGCACCAAACACGGTACCAGTGCAGCGGCACTCGTGTGACATTTGGGCAGTGCGGGAAATGACCTCCCCTTTCCTGCAGCCCTCAAGGTCTCTGCCTGAGCCTGACCCTTTGTGAAACCAGCGCGTCGTGTCCTGGGCTCGGCGCCTGCCCAGCTGGTGGCTGTGTCCCCGCGCAGGGCGGGCGTGGGGCTGCTGGGGCTGCTCTGCCCTGGTGCAGCGCGACCTTCCCTGGCGAGGAAGTGATCCGCAGCGCGATGGTATGCAGATGTCATCCTGCAGCCATCCCGGCCGGCAGATAAACACACGAGCTGAGCTCTCCCGGGCTGCCACCCCACTGCCGCCCAACTGCTGCAAGCACAAATATTGACAGGAAGAGCAAAACCACCCCAAAATAATCATTATGAAATTACTTCGCAAGGCCAGGGATGCTACACCAAATTCTGTGCAGAGCCAGTGTACAATCAGCAGGCTAAATGGGATGAGGATGAAATTGGAAGAGACAAAGAATTGTGAGGCTGCTTGGTGGCCTCAGTGACAGATGATTTATTTTCTACATTCAGCCCCTGCCTGCCCTTTTCCACAGGGTTTTATGCTTCACAGGATGCTCTGGATAGAGACTGGTTCCTAGTGTCTCAAAAGCATGGTGTTGCTAGCATCCTCCTCTGTAAATGTCCATGCAGCACATGGTCATGATTGGCTTTATTCATGGAAATTGTCCCCTGAGTGAAGGGGGCTTTATAAGGGGGTGATGGGTCTCCATCTGGGGACACCAGGCTGCCTCAGAGTCCTGCTAGGGGAGATTTTACAGCTTTTGGTACACTGGAATCAGACCAAATGATCCCAGTGGCCTATATTTAGTTTTATTCACCTGTGTTTCAGCTAAACCATTGATTTCAAGGGAGTGTAGCATGAGGACATCTGTTTGTCCAACTTGACATTCTTTCCCTCTGATACCCTAACGCTAAAGAGACCCATCTAAAGGGACAAGTCAAAGATGAATTTGGAAATTATTGTCACTAGGGGATTCTGTTGTTCAAATCACATTGGGCCCAACCCAATCCAACCCAGTGCTCCCACTGTTAAGTGCATAAACCTTTAATTTTTGATCTGTAAAGCTGCTTCAGTGATAATCATGCTGCAAAGGCCTCTCCTCTGTGTGAAGCACTTTTCCTACAGCGTAGGTGACACAACCAACACTCAAGAAACTGTTATGGTCACTTAGGAAAACATCGATTTCCCAGAGAGTTCTTATCTTTATTTCCTGGGGTTTTTTGCTGCCACAGGTTTGCTGACTTCTGAAACCACAGATTTGTTTCCCAGTGTGACCATGTTCCTCATTCCTCTCCTGAAACCTGGGCATGTGAGGAGGAGGAGCAGCACAGCTGCCAGAGGTGAGAGACTATGAGGTCCCCTTCAAGCTCAGATGGCAGCCAAGAACTGATTTACTGGACTGGTCCTGCTGCCAATGAGCTTGTGATTCATGCACTAACTCCCCTCTCTGACAACATCACAAATTTCCTTAAGACTGCCTTAATGGGTCGGATGGGAATAATTTAGCATTTTCTCCATTAATATGTGCTAAGCTTTACGAGCTGTGGGCTGTATGTAGCCTATGCTACCCTGATGAGGCATTCTGTGTCTACAGTGCTATCTGTAGTTGTAATAAAATACACACCTAACCAGACACATGGGAAGGAGACACATGCATGGAGAGTTCATTTAAGAACTGAATTGCAGGTAAAATACAGAAGAACCCATTTTTCCAGGCAAGCACAAATATTCTGTTCCTGGCAATTTCACCAAGCTCTTAACATGAGAAATGAGTTTGATGGATAAACCTGTGGTCTGATCATCCTGTCTCCAAACATCCCCAACACTTACATCAGCCCTTCCAAGCTCTCCAGGGACAGTCTCACATTGCAGCCCAGTTCAGCAGGAACAGGCTTTATCTGGATGTTCTGCAATGGCTGTGCTTACCATATGCCTGGGTTTTCCTGTCATGTCCCTTCTCCTGCCTGAAAGCCTGTCCTGTCTGGAAAGGCAGATTCTGAGGTTTTCTAGATGCTTGATAACCATAAGAGGGGACAGGCTGATTGGACTGAGTATGAACATGTGCTGTGTAGCCATGTGCACAGCAGTGCTGCGAGCTGTTGGCAGGATCTGTTGCACACACGCCGTCCACAGGCACTGTGAGTCCCACGGGCCCTGACAGTGTGGGATTTATTGCCCCTAACCTGCACCATGTGCACTCTGGTAAACAGGAGAGCAGCTCCTGGAGGTGAGAGAAGCTGGATCAGGGGGCAAAGTCCCATTTGTTGGATCACAAAGAAAATCAGTTATTGCAAAAGCACTCCCTGCATGTGGGGTTGTACTCATTTTCAGTGTATTTAAGAAGCTCTGTGCCTCCATCCTGATACAACCCTCTAGAGGGTCTGAACACCCCTGTCCAGCTCACAGCTGTCTGAAATCCAGGCAGGCTCTGTCCTGTTTTAGGGTGGGCAGCATAGCCCATGGAAAGCGGAAGTAATTGCCCAAATGGACTTCAATTCCTCTCCAACAGCTGCCCAGCTTTTCTGATTTGCCCCTGCATTTTTCTCTGCATAGTTGCAGAGGCAAAATTGGCTTTGCCCTGGGACTTCTGAAAAATGCATCTTATATGTCATGACCTGCCTGGCTCATGACAACTGCACCAACTAATAAATGGGGGCGGAAAGAGAAATAGCTCAGCCAACTGTTTCCAGGGGACAGAGTTCATTTATCTTGCTGCAGCCTGCTGTGAGCAGGGGGGGAGACGACAGAGGAGGAACCCCTGGGACACAGAAATGCTGAGTATTGGCCCCACAGCCACTCCTTAAGCTGAGGTTCCAGCCCCAAGCCTGGTGAACATCCCTCCTCAGCCAAAATACGCCTCATAATCCTGCCTGCATGGGCAGCCCCTGCACAGTGTGGAGAGGAGCATCTGGATCTGTCACCGTGGAGCAGCTCAGGCCAGCAGGTCTGGGAACAGGCTGCACATGGAGTGTTTGTACCACTCATCCTCTCCCTCTCAGTCTCAGCTTTGTGAGGCACTACCACCCCTGACCACCAGCATCTCAGGGAGCCCCAAGCTGCCCAGAAGATAACTCCTGTGCTTTTTTTAGTGGTGGAACGTCTCTGAGGCCAGGCTCTTCCTCCTTGAATTCCTGCATTCCAGCCCGGCTGGAGCAATGCCCCCGGGATGGGACATAATTGAATCCCAGGCGCTGCCGCCATGGACGGATATTGGTCCCCTGCACTTCCAGGGAACCAGCCCTTGGCTCCCTCCCCGAGGCTGCAGCAGCCACGCTCTGCCCTGGGAGGCACATTGAGATGTTTAATCTTTCAGATATTATGTTGGTGCGTTGGCTGCCCCGAGGCCCTGAGCCCGCAGGTGCACCGACAGCTCTTACCTCTCACAAACACGTAGGTGCTGACTGCTGTGGTGCCCTCGATTTTGGCATCAATGTACTTGTAGTAGCAGCGGTAGTAGCCTGTGTCGTTGGCCTGCGCCTCCGTCAGCACCAGCACTTTGCAGTACGGCTTCCTGCCCGTCCCCTCGCAGTCTTCTTCTTGGATTGCCCGGCCACTGCTGGGGGCTGCTGAGGCCACCAACTCAGTGTCCTCCTTCCCAGCAGGATCCACCTTGCCCCCTGGCCACGACCACTCCAAAGGGTGCTGGCCTCTAGACGTGGGCAAAAAGCAGCATTAGCTTTGGGCTGAGCATGGTGAAGGCGGTGCTTTTATTGCTCTGTGTGACTCTCTGCACACCCGCACGTGGCCCAGCCAGCCACTGGTCTGGGGCTGAGGCATGGAGGAATGGCCATCCTCCAAGGGAAAAAACAGGCACAAGGAAATAGCAACCAGATTCCCTAAGTGCTGGGCAAGCAAAGGCTCATCCCCTTCCCCAGGCCACCCCTCTGGCCATGCTAAGCTGTAAGATATCAGCTCACTCACAAGCAGGCCCCTCTGTCCCATGGCACTGTCCTATGGGTATGAATGCCAGGACAGGGAAACACACAGGGCCCTGAGGGAAAGGTTCCATTTATTTTCTATTCCCTCTCGTTATTAAAAGGGTCCAGAGCTATTAGGGAAACACATGGATGTGATGATTTCCCTTGGCTCAGTGTAGCTGCTGGCCGGGGCTCATTGTGTGATGAATGGAGTGGGAAGAAGAATGGGGGAAGGAGAGCAGACTGGAAAGAAAGCAAGAAAGAGAAAAGCAGGAGGGAGTCAGGGATAAAAGACAGCAAGGGGAAAACAAGAGGAGGCTCAGCTGACTGCCTTCTGGCCAGCTGCCAGCTGTTTCCTTCCACATTGCTGTGGGAGGGGGTTCCCCTTGCTCTGCACAGCACCCTGCAGCCCCTCAAAACCCCAGCTGGCCTGGGGCTGCCAGCCCTTCCCACCTCTGCAGAGACACTGAGCTGCAGACACCTCTCTGATGGCATGACCACAATGCCTGTTCACCAGCAGCCCAAAGACAGACAGAAAAGTCCAGGAACTCATGAAGCCCCCAGACAGAACGTGCACGTGTATATTTATATATAGCTGAGGATCTCCAGAGCGGGAGCTTGCATGTGCGCACACGTGCCACCGTAGCTTGTTATAACTGCACTTGTTTACTACAAACAAAACAAGCTTTTATTCCACACTGGAAGTTTCCTTCTGTGAAATCAGAGCCCCTTTCAGAGGAAGGCCTAGCCCCCACTTGAAAGTCTGCCAAATAGCTGAAAGTCACTTAAGTACATGCAAAAAAAAGGAAACGGGGAAAAAAGAAGCCATCGTAAGAGACAGCTGTGGGGTAAAAATGGCCTTTTGTCAGCACCATTGGCTCTGTGAGGGGAAACTGGGTTCATCTATTATGCAAGTTGGGAATAGACATGTTGGCACACACAGCTCCTCTGCCAGGGCAGCTCTGTGGGCAGACACTTCTAAGCACAGGCAGACTGTGACCATCACTAGACAGCAAGGGACAGCCAGGAGGAAGCGAGATAAGGTGCAATTGGAGGGCACAATGGCTCAGATGCAATGAGGACAGGATTTCTGTCCAAGCATGGGGAAAAGATTTGCCCTTTTGTGTTTGTCTTCAGCAGCTGATTTATCTTCCCACAGACTTTGCTCCCTTCCAGCTAGCTGCAGATGAGTTTGGAGAGATTTGCTGTACTCTTCCCGTGTTGCCAGGCACAAGGGCTCTGGAGGCAGTGACAAGTCCTTGGGGACAGCCACACAGCCCCTCTTACCCAGCTCAAACTTCTGCTTTCACTAAAAATGCCATCAGTGCCTGAGGCAGGACTGTAAGTACAGCTCTGGCAGCTTGTGTTCATGAAGCACAGGCAAGGTTCTCCCAAGTACACGTCTCATGAACACTTCAATAAAAATAAGAACTGAATTTTGAGTTTTTCCCATCCTATTCATGCACATGGAAAATAACAGTAAAACTGATCACTAAACCAGGAACAGCTGGTGGCCTCTGCCATAGCTGTTGCTGCTGTGTCCACAACCCCACTGCACTGGCACAGATCATGGGGCTGTCCCCACTTTCAGCCCAGAGCTGAGAGCTTCAACTAGGCATTTTTGGCACTCCACTTGGAGGAGGGTAATTGTGAAAGTCTCCAGCGTTTCCGCTTTCTGTTTGTTTACCTACTGGGATTTTCACACATTATCAGATCCACTTGTTTTTATTAACCATCAAGGCCTGCAGTAGCTGAGTGACATGTATTTATATAAACATGGATGGGCCAGTGCACACAGACATGCCAACCAGCCCGTGGGCAGCTCAACCCAGGCATTCCTTTCAGAGGTGCTTTCATTTCCTTTCATATGTCCATAGTGGGGACACAGAAGGTGTGGGCAGTACTGTAAGTCCAAGTTAGTGTCACTGGTGTGTTAAGAGGACCAGAAGAAGGCAGGAATGAGGGCAGGCCAGGCTCACGTGGATTTATTTCTGAGTCTACGCTTTGCATTTGGGGAAGGGTCCAAGCAGCAGTTTTGGACAGTTCCCTCTCTCCTATCTGTCACCTTCCAAGATTTATTCCCAAGTTGTTTTCTTTCAGCTCGGTGATAATGTGCCTCTTGGCGATGGAGCCTGCTGATGCCAGCTGGAAAAAAATGCACTGTAGTCTTCTCCACAGCTGTTTTCCTCAATCTTTTCAGGATAGATGCTCTTCAAGGGAGATGTTGCAGTTGGCACCCCTCTTCTTCAATCCTCTGTGAAACTCCCATGCGTGGTATGATGGGCAAAGCTGGTTGTGGCTTTGTGGCTTGGCTGGGATAAACCAGATTCCCCTCAGCACCATGGAGGATGTTCACAGCAGCCACACGTGTAGAAGAGAGCAGCAGGTGTTGTGTGTTCCTGGACTCCACTCCAAAGCAGTGGTTGTGGGGCTTCACATAATCCTCAGGCTCCTTCAGCCCTGCCACAGTGTTCATTTCCTCCACAGGAGCCAAGAGGGCTCCGGGGTCAAATATTTCCTCTCTGCCACAGACGGGTTTGCACATCTGCGAGTCAGCTCTGGTAACAGGTCACTGGGCAGCAAAGGACATCCTTGTGCTTCTTTTTCTTGGTTTGCTCCCCAGCTGTGTGCCCAGNGTGCAGCTGGCTCCTGTGGGATTTGGTCCAATGCTCATGAGCTGGAACAGCACAAGCTCTCTGCTTTTCCCCCACGCAGGCTGCTGAGGGCATGAATGCAGAGATTCACAAAATTCTTTCCTTCCTTCTAGGAATGGGAGCTAATAAAAGCTGCACTGTCCATTTGGGCATCAACCCCTTCCCCCTGTTCTGCTACATGCTTGGATCAAAATGTCCCTGGGGCTCTCAGCCAGCCCTGGCACAATCTCTATTTTGGGGAATATTCCTGCACTGGTCCCCTGCTCTGTCGTAGCTTCTCAAGGGTACCTTGTGCTGGGTGACAAGGGAACAGGACTGCACGTGATGGCATTTGCAAAAGCAGAGCCCCAGCATCTGGTGGCTCCTTGTGTGTGTGTTGTGCTTTGGGTATCTGTTAAGCATGCCCAGCTCCAGAGGCATTGCTTATCCCATGGCCTGGCACGGGCTCTGGTCACTGGTGAGGCTTGGTGGGCTGTGGAGCAGGAGCAGGGCAGCAGAGCTGGGGATGTCTGAGATCCAGGCTGCTGCGAGGGAGCCTGAGAGCACAGCTGGCTGCATAGCTCTCACGCTCGGTGGGTGAAGCTTGAAAGGTCTCCAGGGAGTCTCACAAGGGGGTTTTGAGCTCATCTTTCTGCTGAAGCACTGCTTCAAGCAAGCCTGCACTCCTGGCTCCAGGGCAGCTTGAAGAGCAGCCAGAGGACATTGCTCTCAAGGGAAGACCAGGGTCAAACTGAAGTCACCTCCAACACGATGCTCAGCAGGAAATCCCTGAATCCTGGATTTGATCTTGTATTTGTTTCTGCCCTACCCTGCCCCACCACCGTCTCCTTTGCCTGTTCTCTTGGTGGTCTGCATGTTTTTCCCTTCAGCTCCCATTAACACAAGCCAGGTCGTCCCAGGGTGGGCCATGGTCCAGAGAAGAGGTTGGAGAAGCAGCTGGGTGTAATTAGAGATCTAGGGACCAGGAAAGATTTACTCTTCATTCAAATGAAGTAAGTGTCCTGCAGTCAAAGTCCTCTCCTCAAGACAGACAAACACAGGACTGAGAGCTCAGAAGGAAAAGGGGAACACTCTGAGCCATGCAGGAGATACTGAGACTTATCTATCTGCAGATGGTGTGAAGGACACTGCACAGCCCCAAGGAGCACTTCTGGCACAGCAGGATGCAGAGGCAAGGAGCAGCCAAAAGCAATATGGGCAGAGGGTACATGGGTTTTAGTGCTGTTTGCAGATGGTCCTGTGCTCTTCGGCTGGCCAGTTCAGTCTTTCACTGCTGCAGAAGACACTCTCTTTTACCACACCTCTAACTTCAGTATGTCCTTTAAACTTGGCTCAACCTACAGACAACAGTCTTGAAAGTCCTTTCTGTGTCCCTTTCTGGGCCCCTGTTGAGAAAGGGTCTGCCCTGATTCTAAGCTCATTCAGAATATCCTCACTAAATCTCACCTCTTCCAAGGTTTTAATAGAGAGTGTCAGTTCCCACATCCCTCTGTGGAGAAAAGTACCACAGCAGAGCACTGGCATCCCCAAACTCCCTTCTTTTTCTCTATGCTCCCACAGTGGCTCTATGGCTGACCACAGACAGTCATGGACAGACCTCCAACTCACACATTTCCTACATCTCACCACACATAATGGCTCTTCAAGTCACCGGATGAAAACAAGCCCACAACCACTCAGCTTCCCAGACCGAGTGAAATCAGTTCAGTAATTAATATCAACAACCTTTCCTCTGTCCTTCTCCCTTGGTTATGAACTGATTCACAAAGGAAAAGCAATGCCATCTGTTCCAGGAAAAGTTAAATATGTTTGTGACAAGACATGAACACAATGCCAGCCAAGTGTTTGCAGTAATTGCTCTGTGGTTATATATAACACTGAGAAACACCCGTTTGAGGCCCATGCTGAATTTAGATCCCCATTGGACACAGCATTCAGATCCCAAGCATGGATCTGTTTTCAGCTGCTGAAGGGAAAGTCCAGGAAAATTGACCTTGGGCAACTCTCCCACTTGTTTATGCTTTTTTTTTTCTCCTTTCTGAGACAGGAGGCAGTCCAGAAAACATGCACAGCCAAGTGTCCCAGCATAGATAAATCAGTTCAAATTCACCACCTGCTCAGAGCCACAGTGTCCAAAACAACCAGAGATTCTCCAGCTCCTCTCACAGTCATTCACCTGGCCTGGCTGGGGCTTCTTTTCACCCACATATATAAAGGAAGAGCATTAAATCCCATCTTCCTAGAAAAGCTGGAGGCCTCTCATAGCCACCACTAAGTGCAGCCTTGCCTTCTCTCATGGGTGCTTTTCAGTGTCCCCCACATGTCCCAATAGATTTAGAAACCAGAACTGCAATCTCAGTGGCCACAATGAGGTGAGAATAAGCAACATCAGAGAAAGACAAGGAGAGTCAGGAAGACCGCTTTCCCTGAAGAGCTTGCAACAAAGCTATCAAATCACACAAAATGTTTCTCTATCTTTCTTCTTCTCTGAAAGACTACAGCAGAGGTTATCACTGAATCCTCTGAGATGTCTTTTGCTTCTTTTTCAATTAATTAGATGAATTCACACTTGGGGGATGTGGAAGATTTGTAGTCAGACATGCTAATTTGCAGGAGTATTGCAGACAAGGTGTCCCTGGTGGGCTCTCCTTGCCTGGTCCTCCAACACTCACCAGGTAAGAGTAGTATAGACAGAGCCACGCTTGCTGCACCTACCTGCAGGTGATGGTCAGCGTGTCCTTGGTGTTGATGACGTGCTCCTCCTCGGTGATGCTCAGAGTAGGAGGGGTCATAGAATAGCTGCTCACCAGATCTGTGGAGAGAAAGGAGAGAGGGGATGATGCAGAGATCCACAAGCCTGGGCCCAGTGCTGTGGGCAGCAGGTATCCCTGTGCCACGAGCCCAGAGAGGGGCAGAGGTTCCTGAAGGGAACATCTCCTTGGGGCCTGCTCCTACAAGATAGTTAATGCTGGCTCAGTGGGACACAAGAGGTTTGCCTGCAGCCCTCCAAGCTCCAGTGAGCAGCTCTTCAGCTCTTGGGCCACGGCCAGACGGCCCCTGGGCTTTGATAGCCAGCCTAGCATGGATGAGGGTCAGAAAAGAGTGGAAGATCAGAAATTGGGGAATTCAACTGTAGCCATTCCTCACCAGGTGAAAGATATAGGGCTTGCTTTGACTAGGGCTCTGAAATGATTCCCTCTGCTAACGAGAGGGAGTCTGGCAGGAGATTTTCCCATACACATGTAGTTTCTGTAATCAGGGGGACAAATGAGAGATGCCCAGATATCACAAATGTGTTTGTAGTGAGATGCTCTCCAGAGCCAAGAGGCATTCATGGAATGCCCTTCTCCTGCAGCACACTCTCAGGTGCAGTCACCTGACCAGGACCAACCTTTGTGGATTGCAGCAGCCCCCTTCCCTGTACCACCAGACAGGCATTCCTGGAGCGAAATTATCCAGGCTCAGGGACAGGCAGTTAAACATTATCATGCTCTTCTTCCAGCTTTTTTCAGGGAGAGTCCCACTTTTTGTGTGTTTGCATCTCTGGCATGCCAGACACGCACCCTAAGCGAGCTCCTCATGGATAAAACATCTCGAAGTACCGGTTACCCTCAGAGACTACTGTTGTTTTTCATCAGCACAGTGTTGCTGACTGTCATTACTTCATGATCTTTATCTTAAAACTCCAGCTTCTGGAGATGTGAGATAACTCAAAAGAAGTCTTGTTGACGGCAAAAACAAGCAAACTAACCAGAAATAGAGAGGGGGGAAAAATGTTATGGAATGTGAGGCTGTGACTCAGGTAGGTGCTAAATGCTAAGGAATAAAAGAATGCAAAAATATGCTGCTAGCTTGACTTTCTACAAAAACATGACTTTTTTTGCAACTGTGTTCTGTATATGTCTGTTTCCTTCCCTTGTAACATTCAACCCCAGGTATCAGAGAGATCTGGCAGGGTTGAAGAGGTCTCAAGGATGTGGTGTTTCCATGCATTTCACAAGCAGCTGTAACACCTTTCCTCCAAAACTGTGACCTGAGGATTACAGGTTGAGAGCCTCAGGATGAGAGGAAATGGTCTTAGGTTGCACCAGGGAAGGTTAACATTGGATATTAGGAAAAATTTCTACACTGCAAAGGCGGTCAGGCATTGGAACAGGCTTCCCAGGGTAGTGGTAGGGCCACCATCCCTGGAAGTGTTCAAAAGACGTGGGTGTGGCACTTGGGGACATGATTTAGTGGTGAACACAGTGGTGCTGAGTAAATGGCTGGATCTGATGATCTTAGAAGTCTTTTCCAACTTTAATCATCCAATGATTCTAGGGATGTTTCTCTATGGGGAACCCTGACCCAGGAGACAACAAATGGCCACCAGCTTCTCAGACACAGGGGTGGCATGGTGATCCAGGCTGTGGAGAAGCCACAGTGCCCAGGGCCCACCGGGAGAGGCTGCTGAGGGGGACACGGCGGTGAGGGACGTGCGGAGCGGCACCGCCAGCCCTGCCAGGCCCGGCCTGCCGGCCTTGTTCTCCCCAATTGTTCTCCACTTCCTTCCCGCCTGCGCGCGGCTCTGAGGTGGTGTCCCCATGGCTGCCCCCATGGCAACAGCAGGGTGACAGCCATCTTCCCCCTGCCATCTCCCACCTCCCCTCCACTTGCCCACCACGTGAAGGAGCGTCAGCCCAGGGGCAGTCCTGGCCCACCTCCTGTGTGCGTGTCCCGCTGCCACGGCCCGTCCTACAGACACCTCTCCCTCAACAACAACAGCAGAGCAGCCACCACTTGTCACTCAACACACTCGGTGTCACTGTGCTCCCTGGGGCTGCGTGGTGCTCGGCCACCATGGAGGACACCCCGCCTTGCGTCTCCAACCTCCCCTTCCCCGAAGGAGGGGACGTCAGATGTCACATAGAAAAAATCTGCCCTGGGGCTGTGAAAATAAATGACCACATTTTTTGTAAAATCCCTTCAAAATGTAACAAGGTTTATTAAAAAAAGGAGGCGGGGGAAGGAATCTGTCTGCTAAGCTGCGTTTCCTATTAATGCCGGACACACTTATCCCAGTGCAAACACTGCTCTCCAGATGGCCACAGCTTCCCTGTCCATCCTCCCAGGGAGCAGCTGGGGGTGCCTGTCACCCCCACAGCATTCAGCTCAAAATGCAGAAGATAATGGCTTGCATGGGGCTGGCCGGGGACAGCAAAGCCTCTCATCCTGTCTGTGCTCTGGGGCAGCAAGCAGAAACGTAATCCCCAAAATTCTGGCATGGCCAGCTCCAGGGCTGGCTGCAACAAGCACTGAATTAGAACTTAAAATTGGCATGGTCCCTCTGCTGGAACCACTAAATAAGTGCCAAGGTGGCAGAAATCTCTCAGCTAATACTGTGCCCAACGACTGGGGCTGGGGGAGCAGGACAGCGGCAGAAATAACCCTCTGCCTCCCTTCATGTGCTGCCTGGTGACCTGTTAGCAAACAACACCAGGGGGTGGAGGGGAAGAAAGGAAAAGTACGATCTGTGCAGGTTGGGGCTGTGGGATTCCTGCAGATGCATCCTGTCCATGGCTCTCCGTGAGTACAACAGGAAAAGGAACCACTGCTCCCTCTGAAAGCACCGTGGCGCAGGGCTGGGGATACTCCTGCTGCTGGCAGCACTGCTGGGCCAGCTCTCGTGGCCATCCAGCCTCTTCACTGGCCCCAGATTGCTGGGAATGTTGGGGACTCCCTGCACTGGCTCATACTGGGGACCCACTATGCACGCTGATTCCCCACACTAAGCCTGGCATCTTGGGATGCCAATGCCCAGAGCCACCCGTGGCATCCAGGACAGGCAAAGGCATGTACAGATCCATTCCCAGCCTGCAAAATCGTCTTCAAAGCCATCAGCTTTCCCTGCAAAAATCCTCTATCACTCTGTGCTTGCCAGAATGATCCACCCCATTGCTGGCCTTGCCCTTTCCCTCCCTGAGGGAGCGTGTGCCCTGCCATGGCTCTCTCCTGTGTTTTGCTCTCCCCAGCACTGAACTTGGTGCTGGGTTTGGCCATTAAATCTCTGCTAACCGACACACAGATGGTTTGTGTCTCTGGCAAATCCCAGGGTGCGAGGGAGATGTCTCCAGAGCATGGAGTGTCTCCTCTCCTCTGAGTCCCTCCTTTCCCACCTCCAACCCCTGCAATGCTTTATCTCCTCAGCCCTCCAAGCAGCTCCCGCTTTCTCCCGCACACCCAATTGTGCCTGTGCACAGGGAGAGCATTAATGTAATTAAAAAGGCATGCAGCAGCTCTGGCTTTGTTTTTTCAAGATGGTTGCAGCTTTTTTCAAGCAAGTTGGCAGCAGGATATTAAAATAAACAGAGGGGGATTGATGGGATGCGGTGAGAGGAAGCAGGATCCCACAGCCAGTCACACCTTGTCTATTTCCAGAGAAGCACATTTCCCAGCAGTTTTCCTTGCCTTGATCTTGCAGTGCGTGGCTCTGAAAGGGGCCAAGCTGCACTGAGAGCCTTCCCCTTATCGCTGATGGCTGCTTCATTTTCAGGCCCCCCTACCTCTTTCTGCACCCTCACACCACTGCTGCTCTCAGTTGCATCCTGCATCCAGGGCTCTCCCCGCCTCGTGGGGAAGCCACGTTGACCCTGGAAAGTGCTACCCACCCCAGGGCATCTCACAGCCTGACCTCTTCTCTCCACCCTTGGGCACGTGGGAAAGCCCCGCACGGGGCCGGTTTTGCCTTGCGATGGCTGCAGATGCTAAATCCCTGCAGAGCAGCATCAGTGCCAGAGGCAGCACTGCCACAGCTCTGGGCACAGAGCAAAGGCTGTGTGTGGGACAAGGTATGGTACAGCATGGCACAGCACAGCTCCTGCTCTCTGTCTGCTTCCACTCACAGGAAGCCCTGCACCGGATCCTCCCCCAAGCCCCCCCACAGCACCTCAGCCCCTCTGTGCTTCCCCTTCCCTCCCTCTCTGCTGAGTTGGCCCCGCTGACTGATTAACGGGGCGCCTTTCCGGAGAGGCATTTTGTTCACACTCTGTCCTTCTCGCTGACTTCCTTTTCCCCACTGCTGGGCAGGATAGCTCTGGTCACAGCCATCACATGTCCCCAGCTAACCGGCCCTGCCACCACACCTTGGGGTCCTGTGACAAGAGCTACGAGGTAACATGCACAAAGCAAGGCTGGTCCAGGTGAGGCCTGTCTCCCTGTGCCTTGCAAACCCAGCCCAGCCTGCCCATCCCAGTGCTGTAATGGGACAAAAGATAGGCTGGAAGGGAAAAAAGAGTGTCCTTTCCCCCAGCAAAGCTCCCCTGACCCTGCTATCACCCCACCTCTACTTTGCTGTTTTCAGACAAAAATTCCCAGTCAATAAGCATCTGTCCAACAAAGCAATGCAGGAACTCAAGATTTGAACACTTTCTAAAAAGGAAAACTTTGTTTGCACCAGTTACTGTGTGAGCAAAGCTCTGCTCCTGAACAGCCCAAAGTAAAATTCTGGTACCTCTCTGGCCAAGAGACTACTCAAAAGAGCAGCACTAGCTAGCACTGGGGCAGAGGGAGGAGAAGCTTTGCTTTGCTCTTTCTGCAGACTTCTCCTGCTTTCCAGGCTGGACTTGTCTGAATTAGCAGCATTTTCTGGCAAAACTGTATGTGCCCCACAGGAACTAACTCTGGCACCTCAGGTGCCATTTCTTCCCCCTGCATCAACTACAATTCCCCACCTGCCCTGTGCTGGTGTAACTCACTGCCCTCGTGCTGGAGGACCTGTGGTTGCCCACAGACATGTGGGAAGTCCACGTGCTGGAGGCAGAGCCAGGCCAAATTCCCACCTACAGGGCTGAAGTTTCCCCAGAGAGTGACTTGTTCTCATGCACGGGGCAAGCATCCAACTGTGGGTTGGAGCAGCAAAGCGTGAGTGTCACGTCACACAGGGAGCAGGCAGCTGGCAGAGCAGCAGGGGAAATTTGAAGTAGGGCTGTCAGCTCCTCCTCTTCCTCCTCCCAGTGCTCTCCAGCAGGGAGGAAGGCTTGTTTTGCAGAGGGGTGAGATATCACACGAGGCTGAGAAATAAACATCAAGCTCCAGCCGATGTAGGGATGAAACACCAGGTGTCTTTTCTCCAGCCTCACAGTGCGCAAAGTGAGCCCCAAACAATGGTGGGAACTGACATCAAAATAGAGCAGATTCTGCCCAGCGGCCTGTGCCTGAGGACTGCCAGGGCAGGGTGACAGCCACCCAGGCCCACAGTGAAGCTGGGAGGAAAACAGAGATGGAAACAGGCTAATGAGCAATGAAAAAGATAATGATAGAAAACTGAAAATCACCCCCAAACTATGGATGTGAACAAGTACAAACAGAGCAGACCCCTTCTTTTATGGGTTCATGGAAGATGTTCCCTGTCCCATAACTCAGGGTTGACCCTCAGTTCAGAACTGCATCAGAAGGGTTAAACAGGGGGGCTGTGCTTCTCAGTGCAGGACCAGCCCCTCTGATCCTGGCCTTGTGCTACAGTGACATCACAGTCCCAGCCACACAACTGAACCCACACTCCAGGGGCTCGCTCAGGCCTTGAGCACCTCAGCACCTTTCCCCTTCTCACGGTGGGCAGTGCCAATGGCAAGGCATTGGTCCTTTGGTCTACAAATTTTTGTCCGTGGACCTCAAAGCCCTGAAACAACAACAAATCAAAGTGGGGTGGATTTGTATCCTCACCAGTTTGTGGGGACGTTCCCAAAGCATCACATGTTCCGCCGCTTCAATTAGGACATGTGTCCTTTCTCAGGGGACAGAAAGGAAAAATAATTATAGAAACTCAGTCAATACAAACACAGAGGTGACCATCATTACTGGGTGTCTGATCCTTCCTGTCCACCACCAGAAGCGTGAGGCATCATCTTTGCCCCAAAACACCTGTGGGCAAGTTAGTGTGTGGAGGCGGGAGCCCCCTGAGCAGGAACCAACAGGAGGGCTGAGGAAGGGGCCACCAGAGGACCACCAGAGCTGGTGGAAATGCTTCTCTCTTGGCACCAGATTCAGAGATACCCATAGCATCCTGGCTCTGCAGCTGTGCCAGGTGAGGAGGAAGGACATGTGTCCAAACAGACAGGGCATTTGGGGACTGAAAGAACAGGGCTCTCCTCCAGCTCAGCACCTGCAACCAGGGGAGACCCCAGCCAAAGCATCCCCCTGCCTGGCAGCCAAATGGGGAGTGGGATGGGGTGGGCAGAGAAATAAGCAGCACATTACACAATGGCAGCATGGTCACAACACAAGCAGAAACCACAGCCAGAGCAGCAGCACCCTGAGGCTGGGCATTCCACCCTGCTTCCCCAGCCCCTGGCACTCCACAGCTGCACATCCAGTGCCTGTGGCTCTGGCCAAACAGGCCTCAGTCCGAAAATCTCCTTGGCCTCAGTGCATGCACCCCAACAGGTCTCTTTAGCCTCTCATGGCTGATAAACTTTAATTAATTGGCTTTTTCTGGTATCTCGTAACCACTTGCACTGATGGGTAATGAGGCAAAAAAAGGCACAAGCTCTCTGGGCTCCTTCAACATTTCATCTTCCAAGCTGGGTGACCTTCCGTCAGGGAAGAGAAACAGAGCAGCTCAAAAGCAGAAACCACTTTCAAGAGAGATAGGCTGTCCTGAGGAGCAAAGTTACCCGTGTATCCCTGGTCCCTTGGTGCCTTCAGGCAGGGATTTATATCAGGATATTTCCGAGCCAGCTGCCCTGGGCAGCTAAGCACGGCTACACCCAATGCCTGACAATGTTCTCACCTGTTTTTGGACTCTGCTCTGCCCCAGGGTCCTGCCACCACGTCATCCTAAAGCATCCCAAAGAGGGGTCAGGCCTGTCTGGGAGTGTTTATCTGTCTGCCGTTCTCCCTTGGCAGGAAGCACTATCTCACCATCGCCCTGCTCGCTCCAGCCCGGTTTCCTGCTCCATCCTGCCAGGTTTACCCTGCTTTTTCCTCCTCCCCTCCCCCTGCCCCACGGCTGTCAGGCCATGTTTGCATTTCTGTCTCCTGCCGTCTTTCCTCTCCCTACCCGTGCCCCCCCCGTGCTCGCTCCCTACTCCATCCTCCCCGAGAGGCTCCGTCCTGAGCCAAAGTTAGCCTGTGTCAGGTAGCCACATGTCCGGCCGGGGGCAACGGGTCAGCCGGGGCCACCCTGCAGACCTCCTCCAGGATCTCTGCTGTCAGCAGCCTCCCCGGGCCCCAGGGGAGCGCCTGCTCGCTGCCCTCGCTCCAGCGAGGGATGCTCCGGCACATCAGAGGGCTGCTTTCCCCCCGGTGGCCGCCGGCCCACCCTTTCTGCTGCGGGCCAGGGCTGGCCAGACGCTGCTTTGTTTGGTCCTCCATTCCCCGGATCGCTCCGCGTTTGTTGGCTGCCTGCTCCTGCCCGGAGAATCCTTTTCCTGCCTTTGAGATAGAGGATGCTCGAGCCATCTGTGTGTTTTATTTCCTTGTAGAAACTAACAAGCCAAGGATTGCTTCCTCTCCCTGACATTTCAGAGGGCAGCTCCGGCTCAGCGGGATGCGCAGGGAGGGGAGGGGGAGCCCAGCGCCTTCAGACAGGAACAGGACCTATTCTGTCCACAGGATTCACTCCCTAAGGGGCAGAAATCCTCAGACCTACCCAAATGCCGGTGACAGCTCCCACTCTGCCACTGCCGTGGCTCTGCAGGAGTCCTGGGCGAGCTGTCCTGCTTAGCATACATAACCACCCCTCTTCCAGTGGCCCCTATTAACTGCACGGCTAAACCCTTGCAAAACTCAATTAAAATTATCCTCCCACATCTTAAGGACTGTCAGGTTGCTTCTCTTCCTGTTTTAATTTACTGCTTTCAAAATCTTGCCCTGCTCACATTCTCTGCCCCAGCAGGGTGTGATTAACATGGTGTAGAGGGAGCAGAGGGATGGGGTGCCTTTAGGGGACTGATATCAGCAATTAACACTGTTCATTACAGCTCTTACTTGAAGGGATGCAAAGGATGGTCCATAGTTTGTGTGAAACGAGTGTTGGTCCAAGTCCACTACTTGGCATAAGGTATTGCCAGTACAAATGCATGGCCAGGATGGGCTAGGGACGTCCCCCTGTGGGCCCTGGGGGTCTGGGATCTCTGGGCAAGTGTCTTGGGAAAGGCTTGTACTGCTGCTCCCTCCAGTTCATCTTTATGGGTTTGCTCAGGGGCTGCCTGACCATTGCAGGATTCAGAGGTTAATTCCACCCTGTGACTATCCAGGTGTAACTCCAGGGGCTTTGCTGGGCTGAGGTACCTCTGGCAGAAGTGGATACAAACCCATGGAACCCTAAGGACACACCTTTGGCCATTGAGAAGAAATGACAGCCCATCAGTGATTAAAGAGAAATGATGGAATGAAATTACAATCCACTGCTTCTTACACTGTACCCGATGGAGTTACAAGGCAGATGACTAAGTACCTCTTTATGCAACTCAGCTAAATTGTGGATTTTTCCACTGTGGGATACCCACAGAGAGAATCCCAAAGAGAGATGTGCTCCCAGAAGACAAGTCATTATCAGCTTTTACACACCATGATCCAGGTGAGACATCCAGGTCCAGGAATCTCTAAACCACCCACTGGCATAACAGAGTGGGTACATCCAGGATCTTCCTGTCCATGCCAGGGCATCATTCCCTTTCCCAGAGCTCCAGCTGCCCATGCTGAGGCTGCTGGCAGCCCAGGCAAAGCCAAGACCAGTTTCAGTACCTGGGCAGATGCTTCCACCCACAGCACCTGGACTTTGCTGCATGAACACAGAGGAAGGGAAAAGCCTGAGAAACAGTGGAGAGAGACCCTTAGATTCAACATCATCAACTACAGCTCCATCATGAGCCATTTCCAGAGGCTCAGGTGAACTCCTGCTGAAGCAAACTGCAGGTGTGCTGTTGGGGGAAGGTGGAGTTCAAGCCATATGAAGCCTCAGCATCCAACTCTCACTGGGAGATGAGGAGGCAGAGGCAGCTGACTGGGAAGTCAGACAGAGCCCGAGGGTCGGCACTGAGCACGGAGAGAAAAGGGCAGTAGCATTTGGAAAGAAAAAACACAAGTCACAGGTTTGCTTTTTCCTTGGTGCGTGTGGGCTTAATTGCTGGCCTTTGAAGTTTAACGCTTCCCAAGACTGTTGGCTTATGGACAGGCTGAGCAGGACACTGAAAAAACCCTGTACGCCACTCAGGACAGGTTTCCCCCACATGGGCAAAGCCTGGGGTGCCCTGCATGCCTCCTGCCCAGCCTGCTGTGCCAGACTGACTGTGCTGGGCTTTTTCAGGGGCCTGCAAGCCCTTGAAATCTGTGCTGGGAGACAATGTACCAAGTGGAAAAGACCTGCTCCTCTATCTTCATGTCCCTGGAGTCTGCGTCCAGATGTGTCTGCATCCACTTAGCTGCGAACTGAAATCAACTCAGAGCCCTCAAACCAAACAGCTGCCCTGGAGCTGGCAGTGCCTGTTCCCTGCAGCACAACCCACCCTCAAGTTGATCTCCAGCTGCGAGGCGCAAGAGAAGCTGATTGATAAACAGGGTAAGTGGGGAAAAAAATAGTTTTGCAATTAGATGATTATCTTGGCCTTGGAAAACCTGCATTCAACTCTCCATCTGCTTTAGGCTCCCTGGAAGGCTGTCATACAGCTTCCATGTACCTCCATCCCTGCCTAAGCCACAGAGGGTAGGGCAGCAGAACTGGGCTGCTCTGGCTTGGAAAAACATATACTGATGCAAGAAAGGAGGAATCCTTATTCCTTCTAATTAAAGGTACACATGTAACAAAGAAAATTAATTTAGTCCAGAGTCAATGCAACATGAAAAAGCTACATTAGATGAGGATGGGTGCAGAAAGTAGGAAGCACAAGCAAAATGCAGGAGGAATTTAAACTTCCTGATTATCAAAGAGGGGGCTTCAAGCACTGAGTATAATCTAAAAATAATAATAACAAAGCAAAGGGAAGAGTGATCAGGGCACAGAGAGAGCTGCTGCCTGGGGAGCACGAGCCCTCCTCCCTGCGCAGCCTCTCCGTGCACACCTGCACATGCACACATGAGCATCGGCACGACCCTGGGTGGGGTGGGCACGGGGGGAGCCAGGAAGATCACAGGCACACACTCTTCAAAGGAGAATTAGTCATCAGAGGTAGCAGCAGAGGAAGGAAGGCTCAGGTACGAGGTCAGACACAAGCAGTGAGGGCTGAGGGAGGAGTTCTCAGTGCTCGCTGCAGATCTAAGAGCCCTTGGCGCGAGCAGGATGGGAGGTGGGATCCCTGGGGTAAATGCACCTACAGCACGTAGGAGATAAGAAATTTCAACCCTCCACTGCACAGCTCAGCTTGGCTTTCTGCCATTCTCGAAAGCAGCCAGAGCTGCCCAAACCCAGAGCCTTCCCTGATGTGGTTAATGAAATCTTACTCTGTTCTCTGCAGAATCCCCAGGAGGGATGGGCTCTACAGAGCACAGCAAAGCTCTCCCCCCACAGGACTTTGCTGGGCTGCACCTCAGCCCTGGGTCAGTGATCCCATCTGCTCCCTGCTGGGCAAAGAGACTTGAAGATGCAGAGACTCAGGGCAGTGGCCCTGTGGGGCTGTCCAGGGCATTGATGGCAAGTTACAGATGCACATGCTCTCAGTTTCTCTTGGCACACAGCTGTGACCACAAGCCAGGACCCGCTGCAGCAGGAGATGATAATCATCATCTCTGAGAGCCAAAGTGTATTGGGGCATACGCGTCACTTGAGATTAGCTGGCTGTTTAACATCTGCACAGATTTCTCTCTCCACCTCCACATAACACCCCTCGTACAGCTATGAAACTAACTTAATTCGCTTCCAAGAAAGGCTGAGTTGGAAATGTCACACTTTGTATATTGCAGCACAAATCCTACAATGAAACGCCCAGCCTAAATGGCAGTATAGGACTCTGGTGCTCTTTGAAGGCCAAAAAGCTAAACCTCCTTCTTCTGCTTTTTAAAAATAGCTTACAACAGGGTGACCAAGTTCCATAAACACGCAGTTACTCTCTGTGAGTGCGCAGAGGCTGACTGTTGTTTTCCTGCTCCAAGGTGCTTCCCTTGCCACGCAGCGCAGTGGGAAGAGCACGCAAGCGGACGCGATGGGAAGGAAGCGTTTACACATGCTAATGACTTCCAGCCAAGGAGCACAAGTACCAACAGGGAAACGGTGCTAAAGAAACAACACGCCACTTCCTCGCCTCTCCCTGTTTGGTCACCCTCAGGTACTTGATGCTCAGAGCCGTAGGGCAAAGCTGGTGATGGCCTCTCCAGCCCCCTGGGAATTCAAGGTGTGGATGAAGGAAAGACACATTGGCTTGGTCCACAAAGGCGGGAGAAGCTGTTTGGGAGTAGGGGTGTTTTGGCACCATACTGGACCAAAGGGGCCAGGACAGACATTGGCCCTTCCCCACTCCCAGAAATGTGGGTCTGGAGGCCAGAGTCCTTCTAAGTGCCATTCAGGTTCATTTCATCATACACATCTCTCTTTATGCCAGAACAGGTTTCCTAAGTTCATGTGGGGTCCTGTTTATTTTTCTTTTTTTTTTTTTAATCACTATTGTATTAAGAAGTGTTTTTCTTTTGGCAAAGGTTACCATGAGGCCAAGACTGTGCAAAGTCTCGAAGTCTCCTGCCTTCTATCACCACTAAAACCTCTGAGCCAGAGCTCAGCCCAGCCACGTCGCTTATCTTCAATGAAGGCAGGCTTGGATTTCCCCCTCCATATAAAGAATAGATCCCAGCACTCCCCCTCCACTCAGTGCATTCTTTCAAATGCCACCCACTCCTTGTTATTGCTGGGAGGCTGGAAAGCCAGGGATTAACAGCCTCAGGCTGCATCAAGCTTTATTTGTCTAAGCAGCCAAGGGTGAGGAACAGCCATAAATATTGTGAAATTCTGAACATTGTGGAGGGGCAACGTTGGGCAACGCAGGTACCTTGGCAGCAGGGATTGCTGGACACAATCCTGGTGTGACTGATGTCATTGGAAAGGTTCCTGCTTCCCTACAATACAGGGGCTTCGAGGAACATCAAACTCCATTCTCATGTTTAAGCTGTGGACACCACGCTACACCCAGTGCAGCACTAACAGTGGTGCCTCTGTCAGTCCTTGGAGCACAGGAGTAAGCAAACATGGTGAGGAAAATCCCACTTCAACACTGTCACCCAAGGGGGCACATCCTGGGTCCGAGCCTGCCTGCCCAGAACAGGGCACTACAGGATATGCTGCAACTGCCCTTCCCTTGCACACTGGGATGTCACGGCACAGAGAGGAGATGAAAGACCAGGATATGCCCTGATCCCATCCCAGCATCAGCAGTACTGCCAGAACCAGCACTTAGAGCCCAGTATCTGCCAAGTCTGACAGTTTGGCAACAGCCAACAAACCCCGTGAGGAGGCACCAGGCCCAGATGCACACTCTGTTAACTAAATTGCTTTACAAGCCAAGTAACTCCTTTTGGAGGCAAGGCAGTTTCTTCATCCCAGCACAAGGACCATGCACTACTTGCCCAGTGGCAAGTGATCTCCTTGGTGTGGATGTGTGCACCTCCTGTGGGAGCATCCCACTCTGCAGCTGGCTGCCACACTCTCAGACATGCTGTTAAACCTCTGCCCTTTGCCTCCCGAGGGCCAGGGGCTGCAGTGTGGGGAAGGGATTGATGGCCACTCAGACCCAGTTAGGCCCCTCTGGGGACTCTGCTGGGGCCAGGACGATGCAGGGTGGGAGTGATGGATTTCTGTGGGCACTGGATGCTGTCACCTCTGCTGGGTGTGATTTCGCTTGCTGCCATCACTCTGAGCTGGCAGTTTCCAAATCTGAGTATAAACCACCATTTGTGTGCAGCATTCCTGCCTCAGTAAATGTCAAGATTTACTGTCATTCATGGAAACTACTGGCTTGACCCGCACTTATGTCAGTATTTATTTTTTTAGGTCACTACATCTAACATCCATCTCAGTGGACATCAGTACTTCAGAATTTGGGAAAACAAGTTACAGATGGAGAGCTAAGCCTGGAGCCAAACCTCACTGTCAGCATACACATGTGTCTGTGCAGACACATACATGGTGCCTCCAATCAATTTGGGAAATTAGTGCAGGAAGTTCCAGGCTCTGCTACACATCCCTGTACTTTTTTGTGGAATAAATAAAACCAGTAAACCTTTTACAGATTTCCCTGCTACATGAAGAGCTCAAGTGCCTCTGTAACTCAGAAGGATGATGGAGGACCCAAAAACCCTCCATGGGTCTCGTGAGTCTTGTGAAGGTGCAGACAGACCTTCATAAACCTGTGGAGCCACTGCCCAGCTTGGGGCACCTCGCTGTGCCCTGCAAGGTCTGCCAAGCCCCGACTCGCCCTGCCAGCAGCTGGAATGGAGAACCTGCTGCAGGATGGGCAAGAACCCAGAGAGGAAGGGGACAGTGACCCAGGGGAAGGCCTGGCTGCCAGGGGCACTGCTCACTGGCTACCACCAGCTGCTCAGCAAAGCCACCATGAGCTTGCAAATTCTTTATAAACTTCCCACATGACACAATTACTCAGGGGCCAGATTCTGAAGTTCTTCCTTCTCTCTTTACTCAGACCAAGCTCCACTGAAGTCACTGAGACATTGGCCTAAATACAACTGAAGGAGTTCAGGATTTGGCCCAGTAATAAAAACTTCCTTCCTTTGTCTACTGCTCACTCCACATGATCCCTCTGCCTCCCAGCCTCCTCCTGGCCTCGTCTCCTGAGGCTGGGACCATCAGTTGTTTTGATATTGGTCTTTCATTTTACCCTCAGCCGGACCATGCCAGTCCTCCCATGCACCTGCGAGCTGCTGAGGTGGAGGGAGCTGGTGTGGCCAGTGAGGAAGAGGGGGAAATTGTGGGGTTAAATACAACCTGGCTGAGGCACAGAGCCAGTCTTGGGAACATGGATGCACGCAGACACCGTGCAGGCTAGGAGCTGGCTCAGCCATCACCTCCCCAGTTCTTTCAATGCCTCCTTGAGGACAGGTTGGAGCATCTCCAAAAAAGCCTTTCTCCCCCCTGCTGAGCGTAGAGCAAATGCCTTGGGCTCTACACCAAGCTTTTATGCGAGGGAATGGGTGAGATGACTCCTGCCCAGGAAGGTACAGCAGGAAGTTAACTCATCTCACTGCAATGACACATGCTAGAAAGTGACACCGTAAGAAACACATATAACTTCAAACAAATAACTTGCAAAATGAATTTTGCTGCTTTTTCTGCCTCAAAATAGCCAGGAGGATGCAAATCCCTGTCATTCCCCAGGGGTATCTCATCCTCAGCCTGACCATCTGAAACATGCACTGGGGTTTGGAGCAGGAGCTCCTGGTTCATTCCCATGTCCACCAGCCTTGTACACACCTGTGACACAGACAGAGCAGCACAGGAACACACACAGATACAGATACAGCAGTCAGATACAGCAGTTCCCTTTGCAGCAGTCTCTCTGTCTGTGCTCCTTGGTGACAAAAAGCAAACACAAACAAGACTCAGCTGAAGTGAGAACCATTTGGTCCTGAGGTACCACCATGGTTTGATGACCCAAACCTCAGTCTTGCAACTCATGGATGCTCATGTGGTTGACCTGGTCAGACAGTGGAAGGCTCAGAGAGAACTGACACAATCCCTGTGAGTACCTGCTGAGGTTTTGCATCTGGCAGTGAGATTTTTAACATTCTCAGCTAAGACTGAAATAGTGAGTGCTAGCTCTAGTGCAGCTCTAACCGTCCTAGGGAACACAGAACTCTGAGCAGCAGAGGAATGGTGGTCTCAAGGTGCAAGGCTGTGGCACAGCCTTTGCACAGGTCTGTGGGAGTCCTGTGCCATCCAGCCTGGCTGAACCAGCTCACCACGTCCTACATCCCAATGCAAAACACAGCAATGCCAACCTGGGCATTCTGCAGACTGAGAGTACAGTGCCCTGGCCAGTGGCAAGGGCTGCTTTGCTTAGGGCTTGCTCTGGAGTAAATACAGTCTTGCTGTACATTCTGCCCTTTTAAAGTACATTAATTGCCATGGAAACAATCCTGTTACTGGCATGGCAGCAGCCTGGTGGCCTCCACAGAGGCAAGGCAAAAATCAATGGATACATTGACATACAAGCTATGTTTCAGGACTTTTTGTGGTTTTGAGGCTGGTCACCATGGGCACATATGAGACAATGGCTCAGACACCAAGAAGATGCCATCTTCCATGGTGAAAAAGCTGGGGACAAAACATGGAAGAACATCTCCTTTGCTGTGTCCATCTGCTTATGCAGCACACTCTTGTATGGGATCCACTCCCAGTACTGATGTTTGTGCTCAACTTATGGCACTGGTCATCACTTCCAGCTCCTGCTGGAGCATCCCAGCCCTGGCTGCCCTTCACATTCTCATGGCCAGCGAGTACAAAGCCTCACCTGGTCTCAGACCTCGGCACAGTGGCTTTGCTCCATGCCTCCCCTCTGCCCATCCATGGCCCTCTCCACCAGCTCAGATGCCTCACAAAAAGAAGGAAAAATAGCCAATATTACAGATGTATAGACACACACCATCACTTCTTGGCCTTGAGAGTCTTTTAAGTAGCACTGAGGGGGTTTGTACACAGAGCATCATGAAGGGAAAGGCTGTGAGTGCCCTTCCTGCCTGCCTGGCTGTCCCCGAGAACCCGGAGCAAAGGGCAGCCCTGGCTGTCCCCTCCCAGCCAGGGCAGTGCTGCCCTGTTCCCTGCCGTGCCGCCCATCATAAAGGGGTCCCTGAACTGTTATCAGGCAGTGACAGTTTCCGCCATCAGATTCCTCCTGTCCGTCAGGAAAGCTAAATAAGGAACATCGTTCAGGCGGCTGCAGGAAGAGGGGAAATGCAGGGACATCCGGCCCAGCTGCCAATTTTTCCTTTCCCATGAACCACCACTGACCTCCGCCAAGGGAGAACCTGGACACCCAGCCTGGCATTGGCACTGCTCCTCTTGGCTTAACCCTTCCCTGGGGGATACCCTGGCCCCCAGAGCCTGCTGAGCAGGTGGTCTCACCAGGCAGGGCGGTGTGGCCGTAGTGGGATGGAGCCTGGGCGCTGTGTCACTGTTGCTGGCACTGCAGACCAAGGTGGGCAGACTCGGTGCACTGGCTGGCATTGCCCAGCCAACTGGAGCCACAGCCAGGAGAAGGCTTAACCCCTCCACACCTGCACATGGGTGGGCAGCTACACCTCACACAGAGACAATGGGTCCCAAAAACATCAGTGAGCTGTTCCATCGCTTCCCTCTTTGCATGCACCTACACCAGGAGCAGAGTCAAGCTTATTCTTTCACCAATTCCTCTGAAACAGAACTGGGGTTTTCCAGGCTCTGCCAGGAGTTGTAACCAGCCCTGGGCTGGCTGCTGCACACAGGTAAAATTTCATCTCATTTTTCTCTCTGCTCACTCCAGGGCTCTGCCTGCCAGTAACAAGGACCAGGACAGCCTGCAATCCACTTGCCCCTTTCTCGTGGTCCTTCCTGTGAACAGCCCTGGGGTCCTTGCTGCCTTTCGCTGCATAGAACCTGAGCAGGGGAGCAGCAGCTGCCCTGTTATTATGTGCTCAAATGCAGGAGACCATAGCACTTAAGTTTTCTTTCCCAATCACCCTGTCCTCCCTGTTTGCCCAGTGAGAGTCTTTTTGTAACCCCCCAAACCGATCCTCCCTCATTAGCACATGACGTCCGTCCCACAGCACCTCCAGGTTTGGCCACAAAGGCTGCGGAGGGATCCTCGCCCTGGAAGGAGGGGGCAGAAACACAGCAAGAAAAACAATTCACTCGTGGGAGAACTCATAAGGTGAAATACAAGTCATTGGCTGAAACCTGTTTCTGCTACCTCAGCAGGGAAACGACTCCAGGAGAGACTCCAAGACTCCCCACTTAATATCCTCAGCTTATAAAACTTAGTGGGAGTTTCAGCATCGGCTGCTGCAGGGCCAGGTTTTTCACCCTCCTTCTGCTGAACTTGCACCTAGAGATGGAGAGATTTGCTCGACAAAAGGAGTGGCCATGCTGGGCTCAGGGCTTGTGCCTCCTCGCCGACTTGACCACAGGCCACCTCCGCTTCCACCATTCTGCCTTAACAATGAGGCACCGCAGATGGGCAATAATGCTGTGCTGAAAACATCAGAACTATTCTGACCAAAGAGAAAAAGCCCCCTGGGACCTGGCTAACCCCCTCTTTTAACAACGTGAAACGAGAAACAAAGGTCTGGGATAGCCAGAGGCAATAAAACCCCTGGAATTCATTTAACCAGTCACTAGATGCCAGTGCAGCTGCAGCAGTATTTCTTTTCCTAATGAAGGACAAAAGCTCTGGCCCAGGGCAAGGCTCAGCTCTGGTCTCCCCGGAAAACGGTGGCATGCACCAGGAGGTCATGATCCCCCCACAGCAGGAGTGGGACATGTACCTGGCTGCTGCCCCTCACCCAGCTGGAGATTTGCAGGAGCTGCAGGGGAAGCTGGGGCAGGTCAAGGCAAAATGCAGCACTGGGCACCTCTGGCTCACAGTCCAAGGTGGGAAAAGCAGACTTTCAGCTTGAACTAACCACCAATTTCCAAGGATTTTCTCCTTGCAAACCCATGTATTTTTTCGTGCACAACTGCCCGTGGACCCAGGCAAACATCTCACACCCATAAGGCCCTGGGAAGGTGAGCTCCACTGCTGCTCGGCAGCATGCAACAAGCCACCAGCCTCCCACCATGCTCCCTACATGGGAATCCACCAGGAACCGCCTTCTCCAGGCCAGCCGTGGTTTTGCAGCCCTCAGTCACTATGCCCCAGCCTGTCTTTCCCAGCGGAAGAGCTCTGCAGCTTCAGTCATCCCTCACACGGAAACCACCAGCACCGCTGGCTCCCCACCTTCCACGGGCAGTGGAGCCTGCGGGGTCCGGCTATCACAGGGCTTTCTGCTTCTCCCTGCACCTGCAGGACCTCCCCATCACCCCCAGCTTATTGCAGCTTCCCCCCCAACCTGGTTTAAATGCACAGCCCCCTCCCCAAACTGGGAGTGAGGAGTCCCCTGCCTTGCACCCATTGTTTTGGAGCTGTTTCAGCAGCAGGTTGAATGCGAAGTCACCTCTGCTGTGCCAGCTGGAGTGGCTGACGAGAAGGTGGGTGAGATAGGTGCTATCCCCAGGGCTCACCTTGCTTCCCAAAGCTGCTGAGAGCTGGACAGACCTGGGGACCCACCGAGAGCCCCCTCCTGCTCTGCAAGGCAACCTACTGAGTGTGGTGGATGTCCCCAAGGCTTTGGAGAAACCGCTCCTGGCCAAGGTCCCCTCCCTCCTGCTGCCGTTCCCGTGGGATCCCGCTCTCCCCTTCTTTCTCCAGGAACTGCCTCGGGATGCCGGGAACAGCCTGTTCCCTCCTTGCTGGCTGGGAGCACCTGCCCTTCCCACGCCTGCCCCGGAAAACACCGAAACAACGCAGGGCCAAGAGAAACCCTGGGGACAGCGGTCCTGCAGGGAGCAAGCCCATGGGAGAGTGGCAGCAGAGTGGAAAGGGATACACTGGAGGAAACCCCGTCCACCCTGCCTGCACTGGCTGGGGACATTGTGCTGCTGGGGGAGTGTCCCTCTGACCAGACGTCAATTTGAGCTCAGTGACGCCCTGGTGGGTGTTTGTGCAGGCACAACTACCGCGGTCTCACGTGCCCAAGCCAAATCCCAGGGCGGTAGTTGCAGCTCACTCATCTGAAATCATCCTTAAGCAGACAGCAAGGCACAGGAGCTGTGGCTGTCCCCCCTGCCCCCCTGGCAGCCCCCAGGGACCACGGGCTGCATCCCTCCAAAAACACCCACTCCCCTTGGAGGCCCTGGCTCATCGCTGTGGGTTGAGCCTGGTGGGGTTGCTGTGCAGTCAGGGCTGTTGAATGAAAGGGTGTTGCTGAAATGGCCCATGTTTATTACTTGCAATAAAGCAACTGCTTCAAATCCCAGCTGCACAGGCAACTGTTGCTGCTGGCACAGTCAGCGCGGGGCTGTCCGAGCACCCGGCCGGGAGCTCGGTGTGATCCGAGAGGGGAGCAGAGCGGCAGCCAATGGAGCCGGCTCAGCTCCTACACAAGCACGGGCCCTTCCCTCCCACAATGGACAGATGCCCTTGGAAGCAGCAAGCCAGGGTCCCCAACGGGATTGTTTGGCTGTGGGGGGCTCAGCACTGCTCTGTGTCCAGAAGATGGTGGCTCAGGGAACACATGGTCTCATCACCATTCACAAAGGGTTACCCTGAGAGGCCAGGATGGTCTAGAATGCTGGGGCTGAACCTCTGCCTGTTCCCCCCATCTCACTGCCTGCACAGGACAGCTCTCCAGCTCCACTCCATCCCGGGAGCACCATGGCGCTGGAATGTGTAAGAGCTTTGTGCTCCTACACACAGCATCCTCTAACGCTGGCCCATTTAAACAAGCATCAGAACAGTGGTGCCAGAACAGACCTTTCATGATCCTGAGATGATTATTTCATCCTTCACAGGTGGAACAGTCTCACACACATCCCTGCTTCCAAGGGGAGCAAATATTTGCGCTCCATTGGGATTATGGTTAATGAGAAATTTGTGGGTCCTTTATGCACTGACAAATTGTCCTCATTGACAGAATGGAAGGAGGGGAAGAAAATCCCCGTGGTACCATTCCCTAGTTGAGCTCCACATCGCCCTTCATCACTGCACTAATCAGGCAGCACTGAGAGCTTCAAAGCTCTGCTCAGCCCTGTGCTGACGAGGCCACACAGCTGCGCTGGCCAGAGCCTCCCAGGCACTGCTCCTGCACCTCCAGGAGATGAAAGAACCCGGGAGCAGCTACACCGTGCTTTACAAATTGCTAACAAGAGAGCTTTGAACAGTTGCTCCCGCTGCAATGCCACCAGCAGCAGGTTCCTTTCTGCCCTTGAGCATTCCCTGAGCTCCAGCCACCCGTTGTGTCCTTTGGCCCCATGACACCAGAGCTATCAGCAGCCTTTTGGGCAGAGCAGGTTGACAGTGACACTGCTGATGATGCTGTTCATGCCACACCTGCAGCTCTCCTGTGAGCTCACTTCAACGATAGCAGCAAATGCCACTGGTGATAGCGAGTCACTGAGCTGATGCTACAGAAAATTCTATTTATGCTCCCAACATTTATCCCCACATTGTAAGCTTCCACCATTACTAACTTTCTTTCAGTCTTGCTCTAATCTGGGCTATAAATGCTTTACTCGTGCAAGAAAGAGCTCCTCTGGGGCTATCTGGTGGGGTGTTCTGTCCCCACTGCCCTGGCAGTGCCCACCCAGCTCTGCCCTGTCTCATGGGCTCTGCTTGCTAGAAGGGCATTGCAGCCCCATCTCTGCCGTGGTTCTGCACTCTCTGCCCAACAGCCTTTTGCCACAGAAGTTCTATGGGGAGGGAATGCATTTCACTGGGATCTGCCTCGGGTGACTTCCGAGGCGGACCAGAGCTGGGACAGACAGGCTGGACAGCCTTGCATGGACCCCCGCCTCCTCGCGCCTTCCTCCCCGGCACACACAAATTAATGACTCCGTGCGTGAAAAAATAAATAAACAGAGCCGGGACTGGCCTCCAGCCTGCCCTCCAGCCGGGCGCGTCCCCGCGCAGCGACATCCCTCCCGCGAGGGTCCCGTGGGGTTTTTCCCCGCTCGCAGCGAGACATCCGTGGCACGAGCACGGCGTGGGCTCCCCGCGGCCCTGGACCCCGCGGGGACCGCAGCGGGGTCCTCCCGTCCCGTCCTGTCGCTGCGGGTACGCTGTCACCGCCGTCGGGGACCCCCGGACGGGCACCGCGGCGCGTCCTGACTGGGGATGGGCCGGGCAGCGCCGGTCGGAGACGGGGCACCCCAGGGCGGATTGCGCCGGTCCCCGTCGGGGATTGGGATCGCCGGGTCCAGGAGCGCCGGTCCCCGCCGGGGATGGGGGAGCCCGGGACGGGCAGCGCCAGGGCACGGCACGGCACATCCCCGTCCTGGGTGAGGGACGCCGCGGCGGGCAGTGCGGGTCCCTGCGGGGCCTGGGGGACACGCGGGGGGAGGCGCCGAGGCGCG
>VXAX01007848.1:282436-442145 GCA_013399835.1 Leptocoma aspasia | reverse complement strand
CGACACGGGCAGGAAGGCAGGGAAGGAGGAATGGTGGCAGAGAAATCTGGGCAGGAATGAAGGATGAGAAGAGTTTGGAAGAAGGGAGGGGCGGGGAAGAGGAAGGTGGAAGAGGCACCGTGAAACAGGATGATGGACTGGCAGGATCATGTCCTGTTCAGTTCGGCAGCAGGAAGCGCAGCGAGGGAGCAATGTTATCATAGACTCGTTTTGTTTGGAAAATACCTCCAAGATCATCAAGTCCGACTCTTAAACCAGCATAGCCAAGTCCACCACTAAACCCTGTCCCCATGTGCCACATCTGGTGCCATGCTCCAGGCAGCAAGGAGGGATGAATGGGACCGGGGAGAAAGATGGGATGGGGAAGGAGAGGGGGAAGCTGCAGTGGAGGCTGGGGGTGCCACGGGAGCCTTGGAGGGAGCATTTCATCAGGGCTGAGGGGACAGAGGGGACAGGAGAGGCACTGGCAGCAGGACACAGCGAGGGGTCCCTCAGCGCACAGAGGGAGGCGTGAACGGTGCCAAAGCTGGACCCTCTGATCACCCCCAAACAAACCCCGCTCCTCCTGCCTGACCCAGAGCCCCCGGCCCCAAGGAACAGATCCCTGCACCATGGTTACAGGACAGAGATTCTCATGAGTGAGAACGGCGCTCTTACCCAAAATAAGGTGCCCAGCAGTGACTGGGAAGATCATAGATGGATAGCCATAGTGAAGAGAGGAGTGGTAAGGATTTTCCAGCCACGTGAAGTATTTAGGGTAGTAAAAGTGAAAGAAACTTCTGGAAAACTGAAAAAAAAACCTCAAATTACTGAGGTAAAACAGGACAAACGGGAGGCTGGCATTGCTTTACTGCCTCAGTGATGTGTTGGGAAGTGTCTGCTGCCACTCTGGAAAGGGAGTGTGGAGCTGTAACAAATACTCAGGTGGCAGCAACTCAGGGTGCAGAAAGGTACTGGGAAAGGAGCAGATAATTGAGGAAAAAAACTGAGGGGCTCCAGTGGCTCTGGGAAGGCAGTTGTGCACTCAGGAAGAGTGGACAACAAGCTCATGCTCAAGGGAATTTTCAACTGAGGGATTCAAAATGCGCAAAGATTCTGGAAATGCAGGAAATGATGGAGTGTATCATAGGGTAGAGCTGGGTGAAGAAAGCGAGAAGGAGCTGAGGAGAGGGAGTGGAGGTCAGAGACTAGAAAAGATTACAAACAAAGGGAGATGGAGGGGAATGAAGACCAAGAAGGGCAGAAAAAGATGGACCTGGGGAGCAGAGCCTGTGAAAGCTTAGAGCAGCACAGAAAGATGGGTGAGGCAGAAGACAAGGGAAGACAAATCCTCAAATGTTAACCTCTCAACATGAGGCTGAAGAGTGGCTGCTCAAAGGGAAGCAGGTTCTCATGAGGACCCAAAGAGATTATGGGGTGGGCACATCTTCAGCCCCATAAAGGCAAATGCTGAGTCCTTGGCATCTCAGCCACTGTGCCAACACATCTCTGCAGGAAATCTCCAAATTACAAGAGCAACAACATATTTTCAGTGAGGTTTAGTGGATTTCCAACATCATTTTTAAATTCAATCAAAAAAAGAATTCCCACCAGAGTGAAAAAGCTGTGCAGGGATGGCTGCTGGGGCCACACTGCTCATCCCAGCAGCAGAACTCTGCTGGAAATCCTCTACACTGGCATGGTCACAGCATGGTCCCACCCTATCAGTGCTCTCTGCACCCAGAAATGCTCCCAGTTCTTGGGCAGCAGAACCAACATCCCTGGTGGGGGGTACTCAGACCTTCAGAAACTCCTATCATGGAGCCACAACATCAAAAAATGGCATTTCTTGCCCGAAACAGCTAAAAAATACTATCATGAGGTAGTTAGGCTTATACAGAGAGAAAGCACATGACTACTGCTTCTTCCTGTGAAGGAAGAGTAAATTTAATGGTTGGACCCAATGATCTTGGAGGTTTTTTCCAGCCTCAGTGATTCTGTGATTCATAGACTGCAGCACAGTGCTCTGTGCTGATGACACAACAGGTGTTGATGTGTATTTTGGGGCTGAATAGCATGTTTGAGGGAATTTTTATTTTATATAATGTATACTACTGTATATTAAAATATTTTTTATATTTTATTCCATCCCATTCTTACTCCCCTCACAATTTATGAATTAAGGTCATCTGTCCTCCCTTCTTCCTTTAGAGCTACAATAGCAGTGATCTCAAGGTGAAGAGCAAGCAGCATCTCAGATTTAGTTACAGATTTAGTAGCACAGACAGGGAAAGGAGGAGAACGCCACAAAATTCCATCTAATGGCCCATCCACTAGTCCTGAATAATTTCTTTTCTTTCTTTTGCAGTCCATAATAGAATTCTTCTGCACATTTTAACTCTACTGCTTTTTTTTATGGGGGGAGGAAACACTGTTAAAACCTTGTTGAAGCACCAGGACAACCCATCTGTTTCATAAGTCTTTACAAATACAGAAATTACTCATAATACTAGAAAATCCTCAATCCTGTGATAATGAAATCAGCTCAGTCTGAACTCGGCTTATAGAAAAAAACAGCAATATTTACAAAGGGAATAAATCAGATTAATAAAAGGTATAAAGAAGTACAAGAGAAGGAAAGCTACCTTTAAAATTTCTTCCATGCCAGGAGTAGGACTGATATAGTTCTCCCATTTTCTATCCCCTAAAAAAAGGGGGATTTTCTCACTTTTCAAGCATTTATGTGCTATTTGGGTTCCTCTTTTTAAATCCCTCCCTTCAGAAGACACAAAAATGTAACCCAGGAGCACACAATGAAAGCAGCATCTCCAAACCCCACTGCAAGTGGGGGACACCCTTGGCACAGGAGACCTCATAATGCAAACACTAATCATGAAGTAGCCACGCTAATTGGAACCCCATAGACAGGCTGATCAGAGAGAGAAAAATTGATTAAACCCGTGCTGCCTTGCCAAAATCTTCCTCTTTGCAAGAAGCAGTCAGGAAACGCTGGCTTGCTGGATGTCTGAAAAAGTTTGGGCAAGTCAGCTGAAACCTAATAAATGTGCAAGTCAGGTGGGAGTAGGTTCCAGCAGCAAAAAAAAAAAAAAATACTATGGGAGATCAGTTGGTGTCATCTTTCTCTTCACTTCTCTCCAAAAAAATACCTTTTTTTCCCCACAAACTGAGCACTGTATTCTTAAAGGGGTTATAGACAGCAGTGCTGGTTGCAAAGATCCATTTGTTCTCCCAAATACTCTCATAGAGCCTTTCTTTTAGCCCATATCCCAACACATTTGTCACTGCATTTTTAAGGAAATAAAGAGTCTGAAAAATATGCAGTTCTTGAAAGCCTGAGTTTGGGGAAAAGTTTTAGTTTAAAACAAATTCTCTTTTGTTTGGTTTTTTTTAAAGAAGAAAAAAAAAAGGTTTAAAAGTTCTTTTTTCTTGCAAAACTCAATTTGGCAAAAAAGAAAAAGTATTTTCCTTCACAATTTGAAAGGTTTCTCCATGCCCTCCCACCTTGCTAGCACTCAGTGGAGTGCTTTTGCTTTCTACAGACCTCGACTTTTTATAAACCCTTTTACTACCTGGGATAAGTGCTGTGAGAAGCTCCTTTAGCACGAGCTGCCATGGGGCTGCTGCACGCAAAATTCAGTTTAGCCAACACTTCCCTCTACTGGGAAAGAAAAATAGTGCCATTTGTTTTAATTCCCTTTGAAATAAAGGGAGAGGCCAGGGTAACAAGGGGTTTTGCTGCCCAAAGATGGGAGATTTGGGGGCATGTGGGATGAAGAAGGGGTAATCAGCAATACATTGCTCTTTTATTAACCAGGCAAAAGAGGTTTGGACTCCCTTTCAAGGAGGACACCCACAAATTCCCTTCACTGATGGTTTCCCAGCCCCACTGAGAGGGAATAAACAAACTAGCAGGGCTGGGATGCATGCTAAGGAATAAACAAAGTCAAGCAACTATGCCAAAGACTCTGTGTGGATCCCACACTGAATCACATCGGGGATGATGTTAAAAATTCATTGTATAACACAGTCTGGGATTTGGGCTTGTTCCTCCCACTAATGAGAGCCCTGATTCCTCCTCATCCCCCTCACTTCAATTCCAATAAGCAAAGAGACCCTGACACGAACCCAGCTGCTGTGTCAGGATACATCTGTATCAGTCTCCAGCTTCTGTGTTTTAATTAAGTGTATCATCCTCATGGAGCAGCTCTCATCAAGCATCCACGGGGAAATCCTGTAACGCCTGGATAAATTGCTACATTTGTTCAATCAGACTCAAAGATATAACCCTAAAGTGAGCTTATCTAATTTAATGGGGGGAAAAAAATTACAGGCTGGCAGTGCCCCTGTCAACGACTGTGTCCAAGTGTAAAGAAAGCATTCAGTGCTCTGATAGACATAACAGCTCACATCATTAAAGTAAAATTAATTTTCCTCTCCCTGAAATGGATCACCTCTCAATCCCTCCAAAATTAGGCCACTTTATGTCTAACCAGAAGACAGCTGCATTTTAATTTGTAGGGGAAAGAAGGTTATGCAGGGCTGGGCTGAATTATGACCCATTACCATGCTTTTGCCACCTGTGGCCAGCACAAATATTTGGTGATTAGGCAGTTCAGAGAGCAGAGGGAGACAGCTTCACTAAGAGGGGAAAAGCATTTACACGGGGTTTCCAGCTTAGCAGGGTCAGAAAGGCAGAGCTTGAGTTTCCAGAAAAGCTTTCTGTGCTTTTTGGAGGAAGCAAAGATATCCAAGCACCCCGTTTCCCTACATCAGATAAAGCCTCCTAAAAGGGGATGGTCACACTCTGAGCCTTTGCAAAGTGTAAAGTCAAAATTTATTCCCTGTGTTTTGTGCCAAAAGCATGACTTCAAGACACAAAAATCTTTCCACCCCTTCCACCTTTGTAACAGAACATCAGAACTAAAAACATCTCTGACAGAGCCAGAGTAAGCTGGTTGATTGATTGGTTTCAAACACTACCTGCAACCTGTAGTTAGAAACAAGCCTTGAGAAGCATCTTTGAGGCACAGCTAACAAGAAAACCCCCACAAGGACTGCAGGGAAATTCCAAGTGATCATTTTCTGTTTTTAGTACCCTGAACGCTCTTTTTTTTCACTGCAGTCCATTATGCCCTCCCTGCTCAATTTTAACACTAATTAAAGGCAAACTTCCTTCCACTACATTTACTTAATATTTTACATGAGTCATGAACCATTTCCTTTTTATTCTTTAATTTGGATCTCCTTATTAATTGCAATGCCTATTAGTTTGTATTCAAACTCCTCCATTTCAGCTTCTGAGAAGCACTTGGGGTAGAACGACCTAAGCAATAATGGCCACAATGTTTTTCAGCACAGAAACAGTTCTGGGGACTTCCTTGGGACTGCTCTAGGCCTGTTGATGCTCACATAGGTCAGATCTTGGGCAAATTGTGGTCACAAGTGGTTAAGTGACTCAGAAATTCTGATGAAACTTGACCAATCTGAGGCAAATTAAACTGAGCTTTTCTCCTGTTTGTTTTCTTGTAGAGTTTCCTGTAAGGGCACTGAAGGACAGAGATGATGTAGAAACCTTTCTCTGATGCTTCTCATTGATCCTTTCATCCTTAAATTAAGTTTTAAATCCAGGGTTTGTAGTCTACTCAGCTCTGACTATCCATTTTATTTGCAAAAGTGCCCACAGAGCATAAAGATGTGACAATATTTGCTTCTGAAAAGAGGACAGTCAGGGAGATGGCCATGCTGGGTTAATAGCTGGACTCTATGATCTTAGAGGGCTTTTCCAACATTATTGGTCCTGTGATTCTATGACTGAATCCAGGGATTATCGTTATTATTTTTTCAGCATCTTCAAGCTGATCAGCCTAAGGAGCCCCAGGTGGGCACGAGGCCTGCCATGGAGCTCTTTTAGCTCTGAAACTCTTAGCCTGATACTGCAACAAATCATTTAGGTAGGAAAAGATCCAGGACCATCAAGCCCAGCCATTAACCTAATACTGCCAGGTCCATCACTAAACCCTGTCCCTACATGCCAAATCCACATATTTTTCAAACCCTTCCAAATGATGGTAACCTCACCACTTCTCTGGGCAATCTGTTCCAACATCTGAATGCCCCTTTTGTGAAGGAATTTCTCCTAAAATCGAATCTAAACCTACCCTGATGCAAGTTGAGACCATTTCCTCTTATCCTACTGCTTGTTCTTAGGGAAAGGAGACCAACCCTCACCTGTCTACAATCCCCTTTAAAGCAGAGCACTGGCAGCAGGTTGGGTAGGGGATCCTGCCCCTCAACTCAGCCCCAGTGAGGTACATCTGGATGCTGTGTCCAGCTCTGAGTTCCTCAGGACTGGAGGGACACAGAGCTCCTGGACAGGCCCAGGGGAGGCTACAAAGATGATTAAGGGGCTGAAGCATCTCTCTCACAAGGCTGAGGGACCTGGGCCCGTTCAGCCTTGAGAAGAGGTGGTTGAAAGGAGATCTCACACATGTGTATCAGTATCTGAAGGGAGGTATCAAGGATGGACCAGGCTCTTCTTGGTAATGCCAGGAGACCCAGTCTTGAGGAGAGCTCCACCCTCCACCTTTGAGTGAATGCTACACGATAAAAAAAATAATTACCTAATATATGCATGCCATGGTTTAACCCCAGACAGTAGTTAAGCATCACACATCCACTTGCTCATTCCCCTACCAGTGGCAGCAGGGAGAGAATTGGAAGAACAAAAGTGAGGAAGTTCATGGGTTGAGATAAAGACAGTTTAATAGAAAAAGCAAGGGCCACACACACAAGCAAAGCAAAGCAAGGAATTAATTCTGCATTCCCCATGGGCAGGCAGGTGTTCAGTGATCCCCAGGAAAGCAGGGCTCCATCACAGATAGTGGTCACTTGGGAAGACAACAACCATCCCACTCACTATCCCCGCCATTATTCTTTATTCCTCCCCCCACTTCATACACTGAGCATGACATCATATGGTCTGGAACCCCTTGGTCAGTTAGGGTCAACTGTCCTGGCTGTGTCACCTCCCAGTTTTCCATGCACTCCCACTCCCCTCACCAGCAAGGCACTGTGAGAAGCAGAAAAGGCCTTGGCTCTGTGCAAGCCCTGCTCAGCAATAACAAGAACACCTCCATATTACAAAACCTATGTCCAGCACAAATCCAAATAGTCCCATACTAGTTACCACGAATAAAATTTACCCCAGGCAAACACAGCACATTCCACCCCTTGTTCCATATCATTTGTGTCATGGTCAGGTGATAAAATACCCAACACAACTTCATTAACCATGGCTTCCCTTCCCATCCTTCAAAGCAATAAACAGATGAGGTATCTGAGTGACCAGAGCCCAAGACAAGAGGCCATGAACTTCCAGTCCTTCACACAAAGGGCATGAAACCTGGTCTGAATGCATGTGAGAAGTGTAGGCAGGGAGACAAGCAGAGCCCTCTGCTGTGAATAGGCTTCAGTCCCAGCAGTAAAAGCCTCTGGTGGTGGGAATGTGGGCCAGAGAGTCTCATCAATGGTCAGAGTCGTTTTCTTAGCAAGGTCTGCACCAAAAAGTTCTTTGTGTTCATTTAGTCCAGGACTTTGGGCTCCATCAGTCACAGTGGCCACCCAGGACAGGAGGAATGCTGTGTTGCACTGAGTTACTGGGAAGCAAACCCATCTCAGGCCAGGTCACTCTGCCCTTTCACTGCTTGTTTTAATGCTTTTCCCCCACTGGTCCATGTGGCTCCTGGTGCAGTGATTCCTGTAACATGCATAGTCCTCCATGGCTGCAGGGAACTGCTCCTCACCTTCATCTTCACCCCAGGTTTCAGGGGCATCTCTGCTTCCCCTCCTCCAGAGTGGTGTCCCACCCACGGGAAACAGTTCCCCACAAACTTCTCCAACACAGATCCTTCCCACAGGCTGCAGTTCTTCACAAGTGTGATGATCCTCACACGATCACAGCCTCCTTCAGGCATTAACCTGCTCCAGCACGAGCTCCTCCAGGGGATGCCTGCTCCATCACGGGCTCATCCACAGCTCACAGTCCCTTTGGCTGGAGCTCACACTCAGAGTCCCAGCCTGTCCAGTTCAGCAGCACAGACACACCAATGATGCCCTAGCCATCTGCCAGCCCAGGCAGGGCTGTTATCATCACCAGGGCTGTTATCAATATGTGCCCAGCACAGCAGAGTACCTTGATCAGCACTACAGAGAGCAGCAATTGCAAAAGGGAGCCACTAACGAGGCTCTAATACACAGCCAGGCAAGTGAGCCCCATGGCAAGCACAAGAGCCTGCCAATTAATAGCTAAATGGCAATAACAGCTATTAAATCAATCTAGCACATTTCAATCAAATCTCTCATTGTCTCTAACCCTTCAAGCTGCACATTGAGCATGACAAAGAGTCTGTTGTGGTTTAATCCCAGGCAGCCACTCAGTCACTCCCCCACCAGCAGGATCAGGGAGAGAATCAGAAGAGAAAAAGCAAGAAAACTCATGGGTGGAGATAAAGACAGTTTAAAAGGTAAAGCAAAAGCCACACACAAACAAAGCAAAACAAGGAATTCATTCAACAATTCCGCAGGCAGGCGTTCAACCATCTTCAGGGGAGCAGGGCCCCATCACACATAGTGGTGACTTGGCAAGACAAATGCCATCACCCCAAACATCCATTTATTTAAATGGATGTTTGGGGTGATGGCATATATAAAAACCATTTTATTTAGTGAGCATAATATCATGTGGTGTAGCATATCTCTTTAGTCAGATGTCCCAGCTGTGTCTCCTCCCAACTTCTCAAGCACCCCCAGACCCCTCAGCAGTGTGGCAGTACAAGAGAAGGCCTTGATGCTGTGCAAGTGCTGCTCAGCAGTTTCCAAAACATCTCTAGATTACCAACACTGTGTTCAGCACATCTAAAACTAAAGCTAAAACTTAGACCCATACTAGTTACTGTGAAGAAAATTAACTCTCCCCAGGCAAAAATCAGCACAATTCACCAGCTACATCTTCTGTCAGAGGTGAAGAGTCAAGTATTAACCATCACATCTTTGGCCTTTCTGCTTCTCTCTTTGGTCTGTTTGCCAGCAGCCTGCAAACTTCTCACCCTCTCCTGCTTACTCCCAACTCCTATTTTTATATTTCCATCACATCCCATCACCAATTTTCCCCTCATCTCTATTTATGCAGAAAGTAGTTCAAGACTAGGCCAGATCTGGCAGCTAATGCAGCAGGCCCAGTTTCCTCCTGGGAAAAATTACATTCAAGTCACCAGGTTCTCCAAGCATCCAGAAATCCAACCTGTTAAAAATAAAAGAGTCTTTCAAATATTTGTTCTACTTCTTTGGAGAAGATTTTATACAAGCCTATAACTACTCAAGGCCATCAGCTTTTCATATTTTATCTTCAATGCAATATCCTTCCTCTGACAAACAGAGCCCTTAAGAACCAGGTGCCCTTGACTGGAAATGTCCCATTAAAGCACATCAGTGCCCACACTGAACTACCACATCTTGCTTTTCCAAGCTGATCCCTCTGAGTGCAGGGTCAGACCCCACCTGGGTATTGAATATGCTCCTCAGCACCAAGCAAAGTCCAATTTTTTTTTTCTCCTCTGAAATACTTGAGTGTTTTCTCAGAGTTTATTTTATTTACTCTTTCATCTGTTTTCCAGCATTGATTTGGGAGTGGCTGCAAACGGGATAGGACTGGGTCTTCTGCCAGATTTTTGGAGGGAATTGCTCTACTCAACACAAACACAGTCATCCACAGAAAATAACACAAAATCCTAACATTTGACTCTGGTCTCCAAAAGAGTTGGGAGACTGCAACAGCCTCTTTTCAGGGCATTGTGAAGTCTAATAGCAAGAATAGAAGCTGAGAGAGAACTTCCCACCACCTTTTAATTCTTACATATTGCTTTTTCTAACTGATTTTCACTCCTTAGCCCTTTCTGTGCTCATGTTCATATAGAAAAAAAAAGACAAACAAAAGCTAATTTCTACATTGTTTAAAAGTAAAAGAAAAGTTGAAGAGCAAACATAGGTAAGACACAGGTAGGAACTTCTGAGTGCGGTGACAATGGGCCCCATTTTCTTTTACACATGGGGTAACTATTTAACTACTTTTCTAGTAAAAATGGAAACAGGTAAATCACTCCTGTCAGTCCCACCCCAAAAACATACCACAACTCCAAATGTGTCCTTTCACACCTCAAACAAAATACTAAACACAAAGAAAAGTACAACAACAAAATCCATCCCATAAAACAGACAGGCATAAAAATGCAATCATTCCTTTAGGAAAAAAAAATTAAAAATCAAAGATAAACTCTCCAATTTCACAGACATAGAAAGCCTGGCTGGAACAACAATCACAGCAAAAACTTTTCTAAAAAAATAAAGGAAGATACCAATATCTGCATTACTGTCTTGTTAGATATGGTTGCCACTACTGATTTAGAGCACAGGTACCAACAAACCATAATCCTTATTCCAACAAGGGCAACCAAACCAAACACACCAAACCTCACCCCCCAAAAAACAACAACAACAAAAAAAAAACCCAACCAATCCAAAAACAAAACATAAAAAACCCCTCAAAAAAAACCCCAAAGGTGCCACCAATCCTCCAAAAACAAACAGAAATCCAACAACCCACCCAAAAAAAACCCCCAAAAAGTAAAACAAACAAACAAAAAAATAAAACAAGCCACCCCCCAAATGCATCCAACCTAGCCACTCCTGCCTTATAAATAGTTTGTTTCCTGATTGTTTATCCCTTTCAGCTGTTGCCTGGTGGATGAACATGTTAACCCTTTCCTTGTCACATCCAATTAAGCTCCCAACTGTTGGTTCCTGCTCTTCAGCTCCACCCCAGGAGGTGAATATTGGCTGCATAAGATCCTGCTTATAAGGACCATGCCAAACTCAGCTGCATTATTGGTTTGTCAGATATAGGAAGATGTTGACAAGAGCCAAAAAGTTGCTTGATTGTTGAGAAAATGCCTGTGTGAGAGGTTTTAAGAGCTCCTTCCACTCACATGAAAATAATAAATACAGAGGTGATAGTGAGGAACATTTTCATTGAAGGTACTAAATAAAATTTTTGTTGTAGCATTAAAGGTGTATCAAGAACCAGTGATTTGGCACTAAAGTCAAGCTAATTTAAATGAAGGGGTAACCTTGTGACTTAAACTGTGAGAGTGATTAATGGGGAAACAAATTACCAGGGGAGAACGTTCTCCTTTATGTCCTCAGGTCAAGAGCTGGAACCCCAGCAGAACAAATTACTTTAATCAAATAAAGCCAAACCCACCTTTAAGATATTTGTCAGCACTGACCTGCCTTTCCAGTTCCTTTCAGTGAAAACATGGAAAATACCTTTCCACTTTCTGGTGTTACTCTCTCAAAACATATAAATATATAAAGTCTCAGGGACTATCTCAATCAACTTGATGGGATAAGCAAATGCATCTTGGAGTATTGGATCTTGCTGTTGTGGGGAAACTTGTGCTTTACAACCAATAGGGTACAAATGACAAATTTTCCATGTGCATATTGCAGCTTTCCTGTGTGCAAGAGGCCTTGTCCATAGCCATGGGATCATGGCAAGCTTCCACAGGGAAAACTCACCACAGGAAAACTGCAAAGTGCACCCTCTTAGAAACTTTGGATGGAGGGTGGCTGATGCAGACTGTTCAAAATAAGCCTTGCTCGATGCCTTGGTTTAACCCTCACTTACATTCATTCCCCTCTCGGGAACAATCACATTTCTCGGCTTTCGTTTTGCAGGATTGAAGAAACCAGGATTCCAATTCTCTTTCTGAAGGCTTTCTAATTTCCTGTCCATTGTAGAAACCCTTTAAATCTTGTTTGGCTCATATGAATCTTTCCCCTCCAAAATGTGTCCCACAGCCCTGCAATATACTTAATTCAGATCAGCAAGTCTCTGCTTGAGCTGCTTGTTACCTCCTTTTCTAATGCAGTTATTACATTAAGTTGGATTTTGTGGATTTTTCCCCTCCTGCAACCTTTCCTGATTTGACAGGTTCTCACAAAATGCTTAGAAAGAGATCTGCAGGATCATGTGCCAGTTCTCAACAGGATTTTTGCAAAGGGGTTATTCTGGACCCCAGCTCCATTGTTTTAATTCCCTTCTGTGTTCATCCATGGGTTTACTCACATTTCCATTCAAACACTTATTGTTTGTCAAGGAAAATATGATACCATATTGACAATAGTCTTCACCAAAAATTAAGGAGATTATTTACCTGATACTGATAGATAGATAGATAAAGTTTAAAGCTATCCAAACCCTTATCCCTGCCCCATTTTAAACCAAACTCACATCTTCTTTACTTTTTCTTCTTCTTTCTTATATAGCCAATGATTTACTTGTTACTGCTTCAGCTTCTTATTCATGGTCTAATTCTGTTTTACACTGGAAATTCTCACTCATTTTGTTTTCTGACCTTTAAACTGCAGAACTGCAGCTTTCTTTTAGCACAACCTCCTCCCCCTCCCTCTAAGCTCTCTGCTTCCTGATAATACTTTTTCAGTATTAACAGTTATTTATCTGTTGAGACAGAGGCCCCACCTTTTTTTTTTTTTCACGTTGAAAATGTCATTTTGATCGAAAACCACTAGGAGGAAGCATTCAACAAGTTTCCCTGTCCAGATGTAGATCCCAGTCTTAATTTTATTAAATTCAGATAGTTTTGAGCAGGAACTAAGGGGCCTGCTGGATCACAGTTCCCCTTGAAAGTGCTGTGGCACATAACCCCTTGAAAACCTGTGTAACTGTTTACCTTCCAGTCAAACTGGCTTCTTTGCTGCTGCTAAAATCAGTTTCATGACTCCACCCTCTGAAAAACAGAAGCCACCCGTAATTTACAAGTTAATTTCCCCCTGACTATTTGTCTTTTAAACATTTTTCTCCCTTCCTCATATTTTCCCACCTGCTTTATTTACCAAGAGTTACGATGCATCCTCTCAGCTGTTACTTCTAGGCTGAAAACACTGAACTTGAATCTCTTCTCATATCACACATTATTATTCCTCCTAGCATTGCTTCCCAGCACATGATCCAGTTTTAATTCACAACTGTTGACTTGCAAAGTTCTCTGGTGAACGGGAGGAAAAAATGTTGCTTTTCTTTCAAGCAAGTGGAGTTCCATGCAGCTCCACCAATTTGCCCAAGAGCTGAGAAACACTGAACTAGATTATTCACGTGGTTCAATTAATGATAGTCTCAATGGTAAAGTCAGTTTAGCTTATGCTACAGGTTCTGAATAAAATAGCTTTTTATTCATTAGTTTCTTTTTTTTTTTCCCCCCCCTCCCCTTTTTACACTTTTGACTGGTTTGCAATTATTCAAGGATTTTCCATTACTTTGATTTCCTATGAAAAATGTGTGTGCTTTAGGTGGTAAAATGAAGCCCACTGCAGAGAGGTACAGATGTTCTGGAATTCTCATGTCATTTATCCATATATTTATTGTTCCACATCACTATCAAAGGAACAAACCAATACATCATATTGTTGAGCTTGTGTTTCTCATGGGCTGTCAAAGGGAAAAGCTCTCAGGCCTCAGGTTTTATTTGTTTGTATTAATAACCTCTTTAAAAATGCAATAATTTGGGGTAAAATTTTAAGTGATATATAGTTTATGGGAGATGTAACTGTTGAAGAGACCAGGCTGTTAATGCAGCCTAGATTACATAATTAGTAAAATCACATTAAATATTGCTCTGAATGACCAAAACCAGAAAGCAATCCATCTGGAAATAAGGCTGTATGTCACACAGCCACCACAGGAAAACATGATGTTTGTAAGGACATCAGTGGGATCCAAAATTAAGAGGCTCAGAGGAGAACCAGAAGGATATGGAAGATTATTTCTTTCTAAGGGCACATTTTCTAACTGCTGTGCTTGTAGTCAGAATTTTATCTCCCAAATGGTTGGGGCCTCCTTGTGGCTTGGAAGATTTTCTTGTGGCCTTTCATTACATAAAGAGGGTTTGTAAGAAAGATGGAGGGAGACTTTTTATCAGGGTTTTAGACTGAAAGAGGGTAGGTTCATCTTTGACATAAGGTATTTTTGCTATAAGGATGGTGAGGCCCTGGCACAGGGTGCCCAGAGAAGCTGTGGCTGCCCCTGGATCCCTGGAAGTGTCCAAGGCCAGGTTGAACAGGGCTTGGAGCAACCTGGGACAGTGGAAGGTGTCCCTGCCCATGGCAGGGGGTGGAACTGGATGGTCTTTAAGGTCCCTTCAAACCCAATATTATTCTTTGATTCTGTGATTAAAGAACATGGGAACTGTCTTCCCTGAAATAATATCACCTTTACTCAGAGTTTCTGCAGAAGGTAAAATTCACCCTAGAGAGTATTTATCATTTCTTACACCAACAAACAATTCACTTAGGGTACCAAATGAACTTTGGCATCTGATCTCCTTCATTGGTGGAGCTCTGGCTCTGTTTCAGGGTGGCCTTTCCAGAGAGAAGGACATCAGTCATGCTTGTATATATCTGACCAACAATTAACTGCTCTTACAATAAAAAAATACTTCTTCCTTGCACACAAACTGGAAAAGATGAGTCGCACCACATTTAGGTGTTTAATGTGTTTAATACAATCTCCTGGGAGGATGTGACACCAGGGCTGTTCAGTGCATATCCAAATCCATGAGAATGATGCATGTGGCTCATTACTGCTCCTCAACACATCCTGCACATCTTTGGAAGCTGACACTGAACAGGATGGAGCTGGGAAAAACTATCCCAGCAGTGCCATGTAGTCAGCTCCTCAGGTGTGGTTGTTCATGTGCTGTGAAAGTGTTAAAAAATAATTTTAGCCAAATAAACCCGTTTAATTTTATTAATTCTTTTATAGTTGTTAGATTTATTTTTTATTTGAAGGAATATAGAGCCTCTGGGTTCTAGAGGCACAGAGCTGTTGACTTTTCTGTTATAATACAGATTCACTGTGCACCTACCTTAAAATCTGAGGGAGATTCGTCGAAACTAATTAAAGGTGCTACCATTTCAGGAGTGGCTAGGGAGAAGGTAAGGGAATACCACAGAGGAAACTAAAAGGTACTATAAATATTATTTATTTGCATCAGTCTTCAGACAATATTAACTGAAAACAAAGTCTGATTATTAGGTGTCATTTACCATCCATAGTAAAAGAGAATTTCTGTGTGGAGGGAAAAGCTCACCTGAGCCCCTTGCCAGAACCTGCCAAACCCAGCAGTGATCACAGAGCTGCAACCTTGCAACTAAGAAAAATAAAAAGCATCTCAAACCTTAAAAAGGTTAGTGTATGTAAGAAATTAAAATGTCAGGGGTAATTTGTGACTACATCTCGTACGGGACAAAGGGAAACACAACAGTCCTTAGACAGCCAAGTGCATCAGCTGGACATAACTCCAAAGTAAATGTACAAAGGGCAAAAGATTAAGTAGTGTTTGGGCATGTGTTTTCTCTGAGAGGTACAAGGACAGGAAGATAAAGGACTTCATAAGGAAAATGGGGTGAGATGAGAAACCATGAGAGCCCATCTGCACACGTAGTTCCATGAGAAGTAGAATTTGTGATTACATCCTCAGGCTTATGTTAACCCCAGACCCAAGTGCTTCAACCCAGATTTCCTAATTGCCTACATTACTCATAATTTGGTTTCTTCTAAACTTTGCAGGAAAGAGAATGCTGGTTCTCCCATCAGAGAAACACAGGCAGGAAGGAAAAAGTCTCCTACCTCCAGAGGGACACATCCATAGCTGTGGATGATGTTCATCACCATGACCAAGGACACCTCTGGTGGCTCCCATGTGGAACTCCCTAGCCTTGGTTTCTGGTGTCTAAGGGAGTGGTTGAAGTGATATTACCAATTTCCAGCCAGTGTTATTTGTGTTTCTCTTCTCTACCACATTGTCAAGAATGAACTTGAAGACAAAAGTCAACCATTAGGAGAAGTTTGAGGAAAGTATGCAATAAACACAAATTTTTATGGGATAATTGATGGTACAGCTGCCTTCACTCGCTGCCAGAGGAAACCAGGTTAAAAAAAAAAGTCCTCACAGGCAAAACATAAAGTAAGGTTTTGCTCTGCTCAGTATGTGTTCTGTAATACTAAGAGTTGTATTTATTATTTCATTGAATTTCAGTAACACAACTATGATAACATACATGCCATGGTTTATTCTGTAAATCGATCATATGGGAAGAAGTCCACTACACTGTGGAATATCTGCGGATCATGCAGGGTCTATGTTTGTGGCACATCTGTCCCCAAACATTAAAAAAAAATATTTAAAAAATCATCAGCGATTTGCTAAACAGGTTTATAATCATAGCATCAGTTAGGAATGGAATAAATTTTAGGTCCTTTCCATTCCTCAATTTATACTCATATTGACATTCATTTTCTGTTCTCCAGTAGATCCATTGGTGCTTGGACTTATCTCTGCTTCCTGTAGAGGAGAAATTTCAACAGAGGTTGCCTGTCACTGCTGTGAACTTGTCACAGCACCCAGGTACTGTGGGACCTGCTTTGCAGTGAGATGCCATTGATCAAACAGATCCAAAACCTTTCTCTGAATAGGTAAATATTTAAGAAATCTGAACACAGCAGAGCCAAAGGCCACCATTCTCAGCTGCCATAATTAACTGATCACCATCAACAGACCTGGTTTCGTAGGGAGGCTGCCTCTGCTGACATGTATTTACAATATCATCTTCTGTGAAAATTTAAAAATATTCTTAACAGCTTTGTCACCAATTAACTACTTAATGTCTGGAGATTTTTGATTGCCCGTTATTTCTCCATTCTCAGCCACGAGATTGCCACTACTGTCTCTTGTGACACTGTAATACGACGGAGGGATGGACACCGAGGACGAAGTTTCAGACCTGTTAGGACTCCGACCATAATTTGCACGCAGCATAGACATGAGTCCTTTGTTTTCTGGAGCAGCATCTCCCAGAGTGTCAGAGCTGCAAGTTCTGTGCTGGTAGAGGTAGGAAGCCTCTTTGAGGGAGCGCTGGAGCAGGTGACGCCTGTAGGCACGCTGGATCACCGTGGCCGACGCTTCCTCTTGCCTGTGGCTGAGCGTAGTCGATATTGGCTCGTAGGATTGTTTTGATGGGTTGTCAGCCATGAATTTCTCTTCCATTTGTACCTTCAGAGTATCCAGATCCCCAGAGTCTCCCAGCACCCTCTTGGTGAAAGCAAACAAGATATCCAAGCAGTGTATCTTGTCCCCACTGACCACGGGCAGGTCCATTGCTGTGAGTTCAACTTTGTTTGGTTTTGGTACACACAAAGGCTTAGGCAGAGCATCTGCAAAGTCTGAAAGTGCAGAGAAAGTTATAAACTGAGTTGCCTCAGGATCAAACTTCTCCCAGATTTCATAAAAGATATCAAAGTCATCTTCCCCTAAAGGCTCTGCACTTTCCTCAGTGGCAGCATTGAAGTTCTCCAGAATCACAGCTATATACATGTTTACAACAATGAGAAATGATATAATGATGTAACTTACAAAATAAATAATACCTGTGGCAGGTTTACCACATTCACCCACTGTACCATTTATGTTTGGATCACAGAATGGTGGCCCAGTGTTTAAAATAGGACTGAGCAGACCATCCCAGCCAGCTGATGTGGTGATTTGGAAGAGACAGAGCATGCTGTTAGCAAAGGTTTGGAAGTTGAACATGTCGTCAATGCCACCGTCCATCTTCACATAGGCAAAGTTAGCCATGCCAAAAATGGCATAAATGAACATGACCAGAAAGAGCAAGAGGCCAATGTTGAACAGAGCAGGAAGGGACATCATTAAGGCAAAGAGCAGAGTTCGAATTCCTTTGGCTCCCCGGATGAGTCTCAGGATCCGGCCAATCCGGGCCAAGCGAATGACCCTGAAGAGTGTGGGTGGTAAGAAATTTTCAAAGGCTTTGCCAATGCTGGAAAGCAGTAAGGCTGAAAAGGAGAAGATAACAACTCATTAGAATATAATATTTTTCTTTAACTAGTAAAGAGTCCAGAATGATAATATCAAAAATATCTGATGTGTGTTTGCCAAGACCTACCAGAATAACTTTTAGGAGAAGCTGAATTGAAATAATACATGTTGAAATAAGCAATTATGAACTACATTCTCTAGCCATCAGAGGACAGTCCCTGTTGCACTAAAGCTGACAAGGAACTTTCTGTGCACAACGTCAAATATCAGCATCAGCTGACACTTGATGACTGATGGTTTTCTTTGACTCTGGTTGCATGAATATTTCAGCAGATTCAAGTTACCTGTCACTCTATCGAGCAACACGAAACGCAGAGACAAAACGCAGTCACACCCGAGAGAAGGCAAAGAAGAGAGAAACTTTATTTTGGTTTTCCCATTATATAGGGTTCTGGAAACGACCATCAATTGGAAGGTGAAGCTACCACCTCTCCAACGACGCTGGTCAATGACAAAGTCCATCAAACCTTTCTCCTCCCAGGAGAAGGAATGAAAAACAAAAAGACAGTTAGAAAAACATGTGCATGTTTACAAAAAACAGCGTGAGAAACTCCATCACAAGAATGAAAACATCAGAAGGCTGAAAAGTGAGAGTGACAGTTACCTTCTACATTTGTCTTCAAATATTGACACTACAAAGCTAAACTAAGAAAACAAGAGATAATGCAATGTCATGGTTATCATTTAGATAATATAGGCATGATATGCAGAAGCAAACAGAGTGATGAACTTAAGTTGTGCATGCCACTCTACAATGGCTTTTGGTTCATTCAGGGACAGAGCTACACATGGCTGCTGTTTTTTCTTTGTTTGAATGAAATAAATGACATCTAGTAGCACTTGAATAGGCTTGTCTTTTCCAAGTGTAGCTGTTTTGGATATATTTTTCTGTATTTATAATCCAGAAACTTAATTTCTCAAGAAAGAGCCATAGTCTTACTGGAATCATACGTACCCAAGACACGAGTCATAGTAAAGAAATGAAATATCTTTCTCCCCATAAATGCCTGTTTCTAGGGCAGTACTAGCCCTGGGAATAGTTAAATTGGTAGGAAGCTCAAATTTGCAACAGAGCTCTTTACCCCATTCTTCCATTGCAATCCCTTCAACTAAAAAGTAATATATTTTTGGTGATCTTTTCTATCGTGTTACAAAGTGTGAACCCTTATTTTCAGTCGGCAATGCCTGAGTTTATAGAAACTGAATTCTACAGGTTATAATCTAATTCCAGTCTTCCTATACTATCCATATTCCAGTATTCCTATTTTTTTATATATTTCAGTCATCTGTCAAAAACACAGATGACAAAACCCAATAATTGATCTGATTGAATATTTCTTAGTTGGTACTAAATCTGTGACAATGGAAATTATAATGTAATGTGATACTGCTATGATGCTTATTTGTTCTGTATTTCAGGTGAGGAAAAAAACCTAAAGAACCATTGTAAATATATGCACACTTTTACTAAAGTAATTGTTTTAAATCTCATTTAATATAATCTTGAGGGGGCTTGCTTATTTTTTCCTTAAGGCTTTACATTATTACGACTTACATTTCAATGACTATTTGCAGTTAATAAATTTTAACTACTTTTTTTTCCTTCTAAAAAGAATAATAATTGGCATAGTAAAGAATTTTCAAGATAATTTTACTTACCAACAAGTGACATAATAACAACAACTAAATCAAATATGTTCCAGGCATTTGAGAAATAGTACTGCCTCAGAGCCAGCAATTTCAGCACACATTCTGCAGTAAAGATGGTAACGAAGAGTATATTGATTTTGTTGAGGATGTTTGTCTTCGTTTCGCTTTGCTCATAGGTTTCCACCATCATCGTGATCATGTTGAGGCAGATGAGACCCATGATGACAACATCAAACATTTGGGATGTTACAATGTTGAAAAGGAAACCTTGGTATTTGTTCTAGAGGGAAAAAAAAAATACTTCTGACATCAGTTATCAAAATAAGGAGTACCCATCCATACGTGTTTCCAACATTTCCAATTTTTATGTCCCAAAGTCACTCAGCTACAATAAGTCAGAGAAATTGGAGAAAAGCAGAGTACAAAAATTACATTAAAAATCCCTTCCCATCCTGAAGTTTTATTATTTCCAAGGTGAACATAAAATCCAATAATATTTATGCAGAGAACTTAATAAATATTTAACCTGTAAAATAATTCCATCAACCTTTTGGTGTGGAACTGACTTTAGAGCACTGTATGAGTATCAATGTAAAGACAATAAGAATAATTTATATGCAATATAAATATATGCACTTTTCAGTGAATTATGTTGTATTTTTGCAGTGCATTTTCCCAGTGAAGAATTCAGTTTACCAATGGTCTTGGAATGGGTTTTTGAGGTTTCTTGGATCCCAATTTTTTCATTGCATTGTAGTATTTTTTCTGTTCTTCTGTCATAAAGATATCTTCCCCACCTAAGTATACAAAGAAATATCACTGTCATTTGGTGAGGAGCAAAACTATTGTACTTAAAATGTCTAAAATTCTGGAAACTGGCATTCCTCCCCTTTTTTACACCTTGCTGTTACTGGTTCTTATTTTATATCATGTAACTGTGTCTGAAAAATCAGTGGCACAAACCAGCCATTCACAGAGTAGAAGTCTTGGTGTGAAACTCAGATCACTCAAAAGGCATGCAAACAAAAAACATGGACAGGATCAAATCTTTCTCTGACTTCCCACGTGCTGGGCTGGCTGAATATCCAAATCACTCATCAGAGCACCTGTAGCAGACCACTTTCTAAATAACGAGTCTCCTGTCATGTTGAGTTCCCCAAAAGGAGTGAAATCTTAAGAGGCTTTGAAATGTTTGGGGAAGATCTAGGTGTTCAGGTTACAGGGAAAAAGAAAGGAGAAAGTTATTTCTTGTAACTTAATTATTAATGCTCTGGTGAATGCCAATAGAGGTTTTAGATTCCATGTTTTCTAAAGCACCACCAATACACTTATCTTTTTCTTTTGCTGGTTGAAGTTGTCAATGATTACACCAACAAAGAGGTTCAGGGTGAAAAAAGATCCAAAGATGATGAAGATCACAAAGTAGAGATACATATACAGACTGTTCTCCATCTCTGGCTGATCATCCTTCTGCAAGAATGAGAAGCAACTTGAGAAATAATACACACCAACGTGGGCCCAATTCAGAATAATCTTCATATTGAAGCTCCTCTCAAAAACTGATTCTGGGAGGAACTAAGATTTACAGCCTTACTGCTAATTGTGACAAAAGTGGTATAGTTTAAAACCACCAATAGTGCATAACACAAAATTTTGTTTGAATATTCTTGGCATGATTTTCACAGGCATTGCAGAAGCACCAGTTCAGTTCCTTCCAATAAGAACAGGAGCTGTAAATTTTTCAGTACATGAAAAATCAAACAAACTATTTAGAAGTCAAGTTCCAAGCTCTTGCTGTAAAAATTCTGGGCCTAGATATGTTGTTGGTTTTTTTTCTCTTAGCAAAAAACCTCTGTGATGGCTATTATGAATAAAAACAAAATTGGAAGAAAAAAAATAACTTTTCAAATTGAAGAACAAAGAAGAAAAACATTAAAACACACACAACTACTTATCAATATATGAAAATACTATTAGTATTTTCATATTTTATATATTATTTATATTTTCATATATGGTATTGCTAATATTATAATATTAAAATAGTTTTAAAATTATTTTATTCTTTTGAACTCCTGATGAAATTAAGACATCCTCTACATTTCAATTTCTTTCCTTACTAAGTCATACCATTTTTTTCTGTTTAAGTGGGTGGATCTAGAGCTGAAACCCTTTCCCCATTGCAACAGAGGAGCTTTAGGATATGATGAGTCATTTGCAGATTAAATGTTTGCATCATCTGACAAAAAATAATTACTGGTAGTATTTAGCACAGCCAAACAGCAGATGTAGAAGTGCAAAACAAACACTGCATTTGCAGAAAGCAGTAGCATTCACAAAAAATATGGTTAGAATACAGTGACTGACCTCTCGTGAATCTACTGCTGCATACATGATGTCCATCCAACCCTTAAATGTTGCCTGGAATGAGAGATTATGGAAAATGTGTTGAACTTTGGCCTTAAAAGTCTTCACATAATTTGTAATATCCAAATGACACTGGCTGGAGCTCTTGCCTTTGCTGTGTTCACACACACAAAGCACCAAGCTCTGGCTGCTGCTGTTGGCATTCTCAGCCTCGTTAGGATATGGAAGCTCTCAAGGGGGAGACAGAACACTTTGTCCGAGGATTCTGACAGAGCAAACCTTCATCAGCATGGCACTAAAGGCCATGCAACCCTCATGGGTGAACAAATCCACATTGTGACAGAAAAGATCAAAGTTTGCCCCAGAATTCCATCTGAGATGGACTCCAGCTCTCAGGATCATGAAACTGGTGGAGGCTGCAACAGCACTCGCCCATCAAATGTTCCTTTATCACCTCGAAAATCAGGGCAGGGTCTCATCTGTCCCCCTTTTCCCATTTGTGTGCATGAACAGCCAGCTACAAGGGGAGAGCAAGCTGCAGAATATTTCACTCCTTGCATCACCCTTAGAGAGGAGTTAGGAATTAAGGAAAGGTCAAGTCCATCTGACAAGGTGCTGGCTACTGAGGACAAGCAGCACTTACCACCTGAAGAAGAGCCAGGTAGCCAGAGCCAACATTATCAAAATTGACTTTAACATTGACCCAGAATATTTTTCCAGTGTTGTTATACGTCCTACAGTCTGTTTTGTTCTTGATGTTGTTATCTAATACGGAATTTTCATCTGTCATATTGACGCATTTCCCAAACTTCCCAGCAAAGAGGTTCACTCCCATGATGCTGAAGATGAGCCAGAAGATGAGGCAGACAAGCAGAACATTCATGATGGAGGGGATGGCTCCCAGGAGAGCGTTGACCACAACCTTGGGTGAAAAGGGAGAGGAAAAATATGCTTCAGAAAAAGGATGGGCCCAGGTGTCTGTAAGCAGTCACTCAGTCATCTCTGCAAACAAAAACCAGATGTTTTCTATGAAAAGAGTCATAGTCACACTAGACACAGCTGGCAGGGGAACCTTGAACAACATCTTTAGTATCTATTAGGCTTTCAAAGCAATAATTGATATTTCTTGGTCTGTTGTGAGACCCTACCACGACTAAAATGTAAGTACACCTTTTTTTTTTTTTTTTACTTTTCCTTGTTTTTCGAATAAGACATATTCCATTTGTTTCTTTGATTTAGACTTTATTAACATAAAATTTCTGAAGTATTCATCCATGAGCACTAGTGCAGAGGACTATTTTTAAGACTGTCAAAAGTACTTCTTAAAAGGGCCAGTAATAATTCTCCACTAGTAATTGGCTTTATTTATTTTTAGCAGATTATGATTGTGTTTGGAGTCTATAACCATAAGCCAGGTACATTTCCTGTGCTAGGTGCTGTACAACCAGAGAAAAGTGTCCATGCAGATTTTGAATGTATGCTAAGGCATAACAGATTGCTTCCAAAAAATGGGTAAGGGAATGGTGGGAACATTTCTTTGAGTTTCACAGTGAAGGGAGTGAATTCATCAGTGAGGTAGCAAAGAAAAACTTGATGGACTGGCAGAAAAATTCAAAGGCTTTGTGAAGGTTTTTTGGAGACTGTGCCACACACATCCTTCATAGCAAGACAGAAAGTATGATGTCACCTGTTTCAATATCAAAATTTACTCCAGACATGGAAATTTTGATACATTCTGCTAATTAATTTAAGGACATTTCTCTGTCTTCACAGTGTCAAGATTGCAACCACAGAATTTTCAGTCTCACTTCCAGAGTAAAAAATAATAAATAACTGTTCTCTTTTGATAGGAAAAGAAAATCTAATGCTCTACATACACTTTTTGTTCTGAAAAAATTCTATTTGAAACAATAATTTGAGCAAAGTACTTTTTAATAGACTACAATTTTTGTAAATCAGTCCAGTAAAAAAACTTTCAAAATTGAAGTGACTCTTTCCTCTGAGTTAGCTTGTTATCAGATTTCAAAAATTGTAATTGTGCTCACAGTTCTTATACTCTACTTTATTTTTGCCTATCTCAGTAAGACAGGAACACAGGAATGTCTGAACAGCAATGGAACAAAGTTCCACCTAGGCCAGTTTTAACTTCAACAGCACTTGGATCAATCACTCCAGGAAAGTCTATAAGGAATGCCCAAATACAGAAGAGCACAACCAAGGGTCTCTTTAAAAATTCATTTTATAGCTCTCTTTAAAAATTCATTTAAGCTGCACTCAAGGGTGAACATGTGAACTTCATAAAGACACGGTGCTGAGTCACAAACCTGTTTTGTGCTCATCGGTTCTGACCAGCTTTAGTTTGCAGTCAGACTTACCCTCATTCCCTCAAACCGTGACAGTGCTCTCAAGGGTCTCAGAGCTCGCAGAGTCCTCAGAGATTTCATGGGGCCAAAGGTGCTGCCAAAGAGGTTTATCAAAGAGATCTGAGTGGGAAGGCAAAGGAAATGTATTAGCAATGTCCTGTCATCTGTTTCCTTTATTTCTGTTAAAAAAACCTCCCAACCAACAAACAAACCCATGCTTTCGGTGCCTGGAGTATCCTGACACCATTGCTACAGGGGTTGAGGGCACTGGCTGTAATTTACACCCAGAAAATAACCAGGGGTTCTGCTGCTAATGCTGTGTGCAAACAGCAAAGGCAGAACTCACATCCACAATAAGGAAGTCCAGCCAGCACCAGGCATTGGTGAAATACTTCTTGAAGCCATAAGCCACCCATTTCAGGAGCATCTCCAGAACAAAGATGAAAGTGAACAGTTTGTCAAGAAATAACAACATCGCTTGAATTCTTTCTCTCTTATGTATATGGATGTCTTCAAATGCCTGAAATCAGTACAGATAAATGGCAAAAATCAGAAATTAACCTTGTACAATTAACATCAAGCAACACTGAGACCCCTTCATCATTCGATTTGTTTTAATACAGATCTGAATACCAGTTGTTACTCAAATTTATGCCAGCTGATAAAAATGTAATTCTCCCTGTGCCTTCTCTTTCTTTTTCTCTATATAATACAGCCCTGTGCCTGCATCCTTCCTGCACAATTAAATCCTGGGAGGACAGTATATATTTTTAGAAATTTATATCATAAAGTTTATATATTGAAGAAAACGAAGTATTTTTCCCTAGTATTAAGAGTCACTTATTTGTTTTAATGCTATAAAATCTTCTTAATATTTCACAATTGTGACATAACTTCCTGAGAAAAATCCAGTATACAGCCAGAAGAGAAACAGCTTCTGAGATTCATATATTCTTAGCTTATGCTCTCTTATAATTTTTAATAATATCAATAATAGATTTGCAATAATTAAAATGCTGAATAAATGACTGCTATTTGAAGACTCTTCCCTCATTATGAGTTCAAAGTTATTCACTCTGTTGCTAAAAACAACTCCTCTGGGTGCAAATTAAAGCCAAATATCCTTCATGAATACAAGAAAGTGCGCTACACCAACCAGGGCTCCACTGCTCAGAAGAATCATGAACACGATGAAGGATTCAAACCAAGAATGTTCAACAATCTGGTAGCAGGTTTTTCTCAGATTCCACCAGGTTTCTCCTCCAAACTGTACAGCACTACCCAGGCAGCAAGGGAAGTACCGAGCACAGCCTGAAAGGGAGGGACAGCAGTGAGTGCATGGAAAGAATGCACATGAATGTGAAGGCACAGCCAGGAAACTCCTGGGGGTAGGACAAAGCCAGTGGTCACAGCTACTGCATCATTGTTGTTGGTTCTCCCTGTTTTACCAAGAGAAAAAAAATGGGATACATCTAGTTTAATTTGTCTTGTAGCTCCTGTTTATATACACAGTAGGTTTAGCCCCTTTGGACAACTTTCCATTATTTCAAGATATTTCTGAGGCACTGGACAGGCTCTCACTGAACTGATGTTGGGGCACACAAAACTTCAAGGCCATGGGAAGAGTCTTGATGTTACAAAAGCCTTTCTCAGTTTCTGCACTCTCTTTGGAAAGCAGAGATGAGATGCTGTAGCCCCAGCACAGAAAGCCAATAAATTTGTCAGGATTGATATGAAAGCCAGCACTGTTACATATTAGGGCAGGAAGAAATCATAAAAGTACTGAACACATCCTAGAACAACTTGCAAAGCTAGATATTGTCTGATGATTTGAAAAGAGTCCTCAGATTATTGGATGATATTTAAGGTCCTTTCCAAACCAAGTCATTCTATGATTCTCTAATCATCACCCTATAGAAATTCAATTCACCTTAGCAGCTTCTTTTGCTTATTTCACACCTTTGTTTGAGATTGTTCATGAAATGTTATTCAAGGAATACTTTTACTGCTGCTAAATAAATAACTAAAGTATTAATAAATCTGATGTGCCAAGTGACCATTGCCACGTGAGACCTGATCCCACACACTTCTCTTATGTTAAACCCCCAGAGTGACTTGGCTGCTGCCAAACTGAGTGAAATTCATCTCACCTCACAATCCTATTTTTTGGAATGGGATCTGTGCCATTGCCCATGTCCCACTTGGAAGTAATTGGCTTTTAGAGGAAAGGGTTTTATTTTTTCAGGTGTCTCAATCTCTGTGTTGACTAGATAGGGACAACTGTTTAGCTTTTTTTTTTTTTCAGATAACTAAAATTAACTAAAAATAATCTGACCCTACTGGCTCAACATCACTAGAGAAACAAGTTGAGTTTTCACTCTTCTCACTTCCCAGCAGTGAAATCATCAGAGTCTTACCTTCTGGAAAACATTGTTCTGGAGTCTTGAAGTCTTCAGAAAATTCTGGAATCTGTTTTAAAACATCTTCAGGATTTGTCAGATCCACTGTGCTGACTGCAGAAGAGCTGACACCGTCCAACTACGGAGCACAGTAATATCAGTTATTGATTCTTTCTAATTCAGGTCCAAATTAACAAATGAATCCATGAACAAATAAAACTCAAAATTAAAGCTTTGGTATGTACTAACATTACAAGTATTGTTGGTAATGGAATAAACTTTTTGATCTTAAAAGATATGAGCTTAGAAGTACCAATAGGTGTGTTCTGATAGAGGCCAAAGCTCTATAATTACAATTTCTATCTACATGAACCAGATGTAACTGCCTAATCAGCTGGGAAATTGAAGAGCTTTTAAATTGCATATTAGTGAATGTAGTTCTCAAAACAGGAGAAATTACTTGGGTTAAAACCATGAAATCATGGAAAGATGCACTCACACAGAAGACCCAGATAGATATATCTGTTATCATGCCAGGAACTGAGCACCCATGACAGTATTTAGGAAGTAGAAATTGGAATCATACCCTGTATTGTTCAGTTACAAAGCTTTTGCCATCCCATTAAACCAAAGATAATATTATGAGTCAGCAGTTTGTTAGCAATTGCCTACTTTATGCTTTTGTTCTTTCATGTTTCCATAATGCTGTTTTTTACTTCTTTGAATGTATTCTACATTCAAAATTATTTTAAAAGAACTGTAAATTGGTAACAACTATCTTTAATGACATAGAGAGAAACTCATTTCAAGCATTATGTTTCTTGAATCCAAGATACTTAGGTCACAGGCAGACTTGATGGAATTTCCCATATGGAAGCTTATCTCTCTTTAATTATTTTTTTNCCAAGATACTTAGGTCACAGGCAGACTTGATGGAATTTCCCATATGGAAGCTTATCTCTCTTTAATTATTTTTTTTTTTAATCCTCCTTTTTTGTGGAGTCAGAGTTTAATAAATGGAAGGTATCAGAGAGTACTTTATAAATTATTCATAATTACTACCAAAATTATATCATAGTTCTCCCATTTCTACACTCCTTCCTATACTTATATTTTTCTTTAAAATAAATACCTAGAAAACCTTTGATTTTGCTCACAGAATTCCAGCTCCAGTGTTGGCTCTTGTCCTGCCAGACCAGGTAACTGCAAGTTCAGAGCTGCTTCTGGCACTAGACTTCTCTCTGGTTAATCCCTGAACAGGAATATGCCTGTGTTTGACCAGTATTGGAAATTCAACATCACTGAAGAAAAAAAATAGTTACCTCTTTTTCTTCTGGTGATGAGAGTTCACCCATCCTGTCCTTTCCTAGATAAAGCACACTGAATTCTTCAGAGGAAAATCCTGATCCTTTACTTGAGCTGCCTGAATTTTTTTCTCTGTCTCCCCTTTGCCTCAGGTGATTTTCATCCTGAAATTAATCTCTGGATTAGCAGGGCTTTCTTTTGCCTTTTTAGAGAGTGTACAAGTCAGAGGGGAAAAACCAATAAGCTATAAATTTCATTTAAAGTGGTAATCTCCAGACAAGGGTTATAAGAAAGGATCATTTTGAGTCTCTGATTTTACCTAAGGGTAGAACCTTTCCCCCACAGACATGCAGCAAATGAAGGCATTTTACTCATCTATTCAAAACTTAAATGAGAATTCTTACATAGGAATGAAGAGGGAAATTTATGTTGGGAAATTGTGACACCAGAATGACAACAGTGATTGAAACAAAACTAAAAAAATCATAGAGCACAAAGAAATAGGATAAATATATGATGTAGTATCAAAAATAAATCCTTAGTAGAGCCACTCCATACTTAACCCAGCCACTTCTAATAATTACTACATACTACATACAGCAAGGAAAAATACCAAGTAAGGATCAGAGCTATAAATTCATTTTCTGAATCCATGATAATATTCTGTATGCAGAACATGTATTTTTGCTCTTTTGTGCAAATAGTACTAAAACAGTGACATTATGCATAAATATTTACATTTAAAAATCCAAGTTCGCCAAGGACTGCCACAATTACCTGTGTGCAGCACAGCATGTCAGCTAGAATTCCTAAAAAAATTTTCTTTTAAAAGCATGCAAGAATCTTGATTTTAAAAGGCTACAAGTGGTGATTTGCCCTTGCTGTAAATATTTTTACTTTTGGTTGTAGTTCAGAAATTTGTAACTCTCTGGAAATGGACCAACATATCCCACCCTGTTCTGCTAGAGACCATCTCCTCCCGCACATCCCTCCCTCCCTTCCTTCATCTCTCTCCACAGTTCCACTGCTCCAACACAAATGAAGAAATCCATTACCTGTTTGCTGCATTCTGTGTCAGTAAATGTGCTCAGTTTATCATCATCTTCAAAACCCTCACTTGTATTCTCTGCCTCAGCAATAGGGACACAAACAAATACGGTGGGGTTTCTAACAAAATCTTCAAGACCTGGGCATTTGTCCCCATTTTTCTCAATCCGTTCATTATTGTAATTCTCTTTACAACTTTGTGTCTCTTCCCTCCTGAGCCCAAGTGAGTTCTGTGCAGTCAATTTGATTTTCTTCCTGTGCACTTTCTTTATCTGCCTGAGCTTCCTGCAGCAGGCATCCCATGTCATGCTCTTGACAAAGTGGAATCCCTTGCGGATGCGAGCGACGGCAATCCGAAGATTGTTCATCTCTCCATCATCCTCTGTTGTCTGGAGACTGTCAGCACTAAAAGAACTCAGCAGCAGTGCAATGAAAAGGTTGAGAACCTAAAAAGAAATTGAAATAATAATTTAAAAAAAAAAAAAAGTAAAGTCCAGAGACTAGCGTTCGAAAACCTGAATTCTAACTTTGAAGGACACAGATGCTACCAAAGTTCTAAGTTTCTCTCCTGAGTAAACCAAAACAAGGTGCTAAGGAAATTACAGTGACTGATCACAGTGTGGTTGATTAAATCAACTTCTCTATCAGAAATTTCGATGTTACCATTCTTCTCCTCTCAAAAGATGTAATTTAAACTGCAAGAGAAATCAGATCTGTGCGCCAAATGCATTATTTGGTGAAAGCAACTTTTCAAAGGTTAAAGCAGTAACATAGACTCACGTCCTGTCAGCTTAATAATTGTCTCTTCATTCTTCAAATTAGAATTAAATCAGGCCTCTGTGGAGTTACTTCCAAAATTCTGTGAGATCAGATTCAGGCCCAGAAATTTCCTCAAATCTGCCACATTATCACAAAAATCAAAACCAAGAGAAGCTCGGATTTCTCATTTTTAAGTACCTTCAAATAAAGGAATTTTTAAATCTCCTTTTTTGTTTGTTTGTTTGTTTGTTTGCTTTTAAGGGAATGTGAGAATTTAATTTCTTCACTAGTATTTTGGTTACAAATGGAATCTGTGTATCTTAACTTTTGTCATGGCAGAACGGGGCAGATAACACCCCTGAGCCATTCAAGGACCACAGGCAGTGGAGAATATCAGCTCTCCAGGGATCAGTTCATCCCATCTGTCTTAGTTATTGACTTTAGGCTGGAATAAATCTCAGTCCCAGATACCTCTCTCTGCTTCCTTGAAAAAGAAAGCCTGGACAAAAAGTGGGGGCTAAACACTTCACTGCTTGACCGTTAACATTATGTGATATAAATCTCACAGCGTTTCATCACTGACATCAGTCCTTGCAGTGTGGAACACACAGGACATTAAGCACATATTTAAGATTCAGCCACAGAGCAGATATTTCCCATAAAGGTCTGCCTAGAGTTAAATATGTTCAGAATTTTTTTTGCAATTAAGAGAAGCTTGGTATATGAATGAAGGACATGAGGAACAAAGTTCCCAAAAGAAGATATTTATGATTTGGGCATTAAGAAAGGACAGCACGGGACCAAGGAAGGCAGGCTGTCCCTTAGGTCCCAGCACAGTATGTTGAGGCTGTGTACCTTACGCCATTGCAAGATCTAGCTCTTGGATAGAAATGTACTTTGAGATGCCTAAAAACAATCCTGATTTCTGTGGTAGCACTGTAGATTCTGCCATTTGCGGATAAAGAATTCAGTACTTGCATGAGGTCTTAAAAAATAAATAAAATTGATTTAGAGAAGGACTTAAGCACTTGGCCTAATTAATTCAAGCAGGTAAGCCATAAGCCTCACTGATTATTTACATCCAAATCCCAAGATGTGAAGAAACATAGCTGCCTGTAGTGTATTTACTGCAAAGGTATTTCTCGTCACATTGCACATGAAAAGGTCAGTTGATGCTGTGTGCAAAATACAGACAATGGCTCAAAGGTGAAAGAAGAAAGAGGATTTCAGAGACTAAAACATACATAGGTAACTTTTCCAACTGTTTTTAGGGAAGCTGCCTTTTGTTGTCAGAACAGCCATTAACTGGAGCCCACCACGGACAGCACGAAGAGAAGAACACATTGCCAAACTTACCACTAGATTTCCTATCACCATCACCAGCAGAAAGACAAGAAGACACAGTGGTGGTTCAGCAACCACCATGCAGTCCCACATGGTCTCAATCCATTCTCCACACAGAATTCGGAAAATGACGAGGAATGAATGGAAAAAGTCCTTCATGTGCCAGCGTGGCCTGCAGTCTTTGCTTATTTTATCACCGTTGAGCAGATAATTTCTCCCAAAAAGTTGCACCCCTACTATAGCAAAAATGAAAATGATGATTGCCAGGACGAGTGTCAGATTACTCAGTGCTCCCAGGGAGTTACAAATTATTTTAATTAGAGTGTTTAAAGTTGGCCAGGACTTTGCCAGTTTGAAGACCCTCAGCTGCGTAGCAACATAAAACATAGTGTTAGAAATCAGTAGAGATAACTCATCTTTGCACCATGCAAATCCTACAATAACCAAATTACTGATATTCTATTCTAGCAATGCAACACTTGTGGCAAATACAAAAGTATTTGTATTAACACTTTTTAAAAGTATTTATAGACATTTTTTTCTTTTGACTGGGCAACACTGCAAACATAAACTAACCGCCTCGTAAAGGATCAAACTAACTTGAGACCCTGATAAATTCTGGGCCCACACAGGCAGGTGTGCATGCAATTCCCTTGATGTAGATAATGGTGCCAAATTCACATGTAAAACAAAGGACCAAAAGCTCGGGGCTGCTGCTGTAGCACTATGAAAAGAATCTATATTTTGATAAAGCAATTTAAATCAATCCCGCCGTATATGAAGTGGATACCTTAACATATTTTCACATCTCTCTTTAAATATTGTTTATTTCTGTTTGTACTCTGACACTTTTTTCCTAATTTCCTGTGTTAGTTTTTAATTCTTTGCATCAGTTTTATAACATATCCATTCTGGAATATTTTTTGCTTTGAATATTTCTCAGTGAATTCAAAAGAAATATACTTCCTAAACCCTAACTCTAACACCACAAGGAGTTTGAGTGTGTTTCTTAAAGCCAAGACGAGGAACTAAAAATAATGGGGTAAAAAAAAAAATCATTTCTTGCCTCCTAACTGCAGAAGTATTCTCTATTAAATTCACAAGATAAAGTTTCATACAACTGAGCATGCGTGAAGCATTACCAGTCTGAAGGATCGTAAAACTGACAGGGTTCCTCCTTTTCCCCTTTCTTTCTTGCTTTTGTGTTTGGGGAAACTCAGTTCAATTAAACTCAGTGTGACAATGACACTGTCAAAAATATTCCAGGGCTGCTGAAAATAGTAATAGGGATCTACGGCGATGATTTTTAAGATCATTTCTGCAGTGAAGATTCCTGTAAAAACCTGTGGCAGAGAAACAGTAGTGTCAGCCTGAAAGTTGCCATGAATTTGTCTTATCTCTAGGTCATATTCCCTCAAATAACATTCATGGACAGGTTAATAAAACCCATGTTTATGAAGTCCTAATTTAATTAAAATGGGAGGATTGTTTTCTGCCTTCTCAGGAGCATGACAAAGTGTATAAAAAATCTGGGAATCGTCTATATTAGAAACAAAATTTATAACTGTAGGGTTTGCTAATTTTTACTGTTACTTTTTATGTTTTGAGTGAAAACACATATCAACCAATTAATCAATCCTATAAAAAGCCACATAGCTGAGAATTTTCTTACCAAGTTGCCTATTTTAAGCATGAATTTAAAAGTAGGTGACATATTATTGTGCTCCAGTGCCATGAACAGAGTGTTCATCACAATGCAAACTGTGATGGTGAGATCAAAAAAAGGATCCTTTATGAAAGCAGCCACTTTTTCCTTGATTCTCAACCAAAGTGGGCAACAGTCCCAAATTAGATACTTTAAAGCAAAGTTCTTCAGGCGTGGTGGGCATTTCTGCTGAGCTTCTTGACGCTCTAAATGAAAAAGAAAATCCTTCTATCATTAGTTATCACTAATGAGCAAGATGGTGAAATAACAACTTCAAGCATTCAAAAGACCAGAGAAGAAAAAGGAAATCTCTCATCTCCCACAGAGCCTCCTTGTACTTTTTCTCATTCATGTGGTTTTTATGTCAGCTGATAAACGTGAAAATAAAAATTCAGAGAAAATTCCAAATTCTTTTGTGACCACTTCCTTCAAAAGTCTTTGGAAAGGGCTTTATTTGTCTCAAGACTGGTACTGCAATCATCTGACAATGCAGATATTTGTGATGCAGGGGCCTCACCACAGCTTCTCATGCTCCTGCAGGACATAGAGCAGCTACAGCACGTCCCACCTTGTCCTCACACGGGTCTCTGGGACAACAGCTGTGTCACACCCAACAACTGTTTGTCTCCCTTGACTCTCAAGGCAGTTTAAAGAATCAATGGTAGACATGGGAATTATGATTCTGACAAATCCAAATTGCCTGAAATTTGGCCTTTGGCCTTTTCTATGGGAAGGTCACACACACCATTTCCCAGCTGATACAAATTCAACACATTTCCATTTTCCACAAGTAGAACTTGGGACAGAAGCCGTTTGGTCTTTGTCATTTTCATCTTTTTACTCAAATATAAATCTCATAACTTTTCTTTCTTCACCATTAATGTTAATGAGCCCTTCAAAATACTTTTGACCCAGTGAAAATCCTGTGCAAATTCATTGACTAACAGGAACTAGCTTTAAATACAAGTGCAGTAGGAATTACTCATCTAGTTTTCAGGCACCTGGAAGCTTTTCAGAAATAGATGAGCTGGATCTGACTCATATCCTTTTCTTAATTGGACCTGTCCTCATTTCTTCCCTCTATTTAATTTTCATTTCTTCTCCCTCAAGCTCAACACCTACTCTTGCACCCTACACCACTTATTCCAGAGCGATCATTTTGACTCAATCCTCGCTCCAGGTCTAGCTCTTGTCTTCCACTAGAGCTACAAGTCCTGTTCCACCACATTTTCATCCACAGATGAAACTGTGCAACAAAACCCAGATCTTTGATAAATTACACTGCAAGGCAAAGCTCAACTGGATGTGTTGCAACCCTGATTCTCCCAGGAAAAAAAAAATCTTTTAAAAAATTAAGAAAAGGGACCTTCCAGCCACAGGTACCCCTCTGTTCAATCCCATACTTGTGGTCTAAGAACTGGTGGTAGAGCTCATCAAAAGGGCCAAAAGAAAACAGAAGTTCATCATCCTGAATAACTTGGACTGAAATTTTTCAGCAAGATCTGCAACAAAACTATCAGTCATCAAAATAACTGTCCCTGATTTAACTGCCACCAAAAATTCACATGAGAAGGTAAATTGAAGGAATACAATTGTGAAGTTAAGTACTCAGTATGCAGGAATTGCCACAACTAATTTTACTTGCATAATCTTATTAATTTTTGAATTCTGCATGCCTGTGAATCCTCTGAGTTCTGCCACTGACACAACAGAAGTCAGAGGATCAGGAGGAGAAAACAGTGTCCCAGTCCTGCAGGTCAGATGATCAGAAATATCTTCCACCCACTCTCACCCAACTCCCTTCACTCAGTCCTACAAAATGAGCTTTTACAATAGGCAAAGGATGTTCCAGTACATAGAGACTGTGTAACACCCTTTTTTCCTAAAGAAATCCAAATTAACAATGAAATTCCTAACTACACACCTACTAATCTCTCCTAACCTTTAAGAAATATGTTTTGTTCTTTCATGGTAGCATTACTTTAGGGTCGAAATAAACTTAATGAGGAGCCACTTACCCTCCAAGACACTGGTAATTATGCTGACTACACTTGCTGCCCTTTGTCCCTGAAGAGTGTCATTGAAGTACTCCACTGGCATATGAGGAGGTAAATGCATCATGCTGCTCTCATCATGCACAGCTGGCTGCTCAGAGAAGTAAACACGATTAGGGAGATACCACGGGAGTGAAATGAGCCAGGATGTGATGATGGGTAGCTGAGAGAGTTAATAGGAACAATGACATGCAGCCAAACAAATGTACGTTTTTACAAGATGTAATAGATGGTGAGATTGAAGGTCCTGCTCTGTTGTGGGGCTGCAGTGAATGGATCCTGCAAGCATGTAACATGGGGCAAGCACAGCCTTGGAAATGAGTGTATGAGGGGAAATACGCCTAGGAATTATTCAGGAGACTAATGGAATAGGAGAGAGGTGAAGGATAAATAGGGGAAATTGGGGAACTTACAGGCAAAGCTGCTGCATGATGCTAAAGGGGCTATGAACAAAAAAAAAAAAAAAAATCACAGGTATTATTCCAAATTACACCCCTGGGCAGCATTTAGGATGAAAAGAATCTTGAGTGACTTGTAATTTCAGCACTAGGAACCTTTCAAACTATGTCAGTACAATTAATGAACAGCAGAAACATAGGTTTTACAACAGGAAGGCCAAAATCTAATTTTCAGGGAGTATCAGACTATTAAAAACCAGTTTCTACAAACTGAAAAATTCCCACATCAGTATGCTTGAGTTCACATCACCGTTTGCCATTAAGGTGAAACTCTTAAAAAAACAGAACAAAAAAAAAAGCAAAAAACCAATCCTGCCACTGATCGATAAACCGCAATATAAAGCGCATATTTAAAATATCATATTTTTCCTTACCAGATCCCCCTTTCCCGAGCCTTCCATGACTGGTGGAAGCATGGCACCTTCAGAGGACCCTGGATCTTGGCCGTGCACCCTGCTGCTCCCTCCTGCCAGCCCCGACCCCAGCCCAGGGTGGCCGTCCCCGTCGCCCCGCTTGCAGTTCGGGGTGGCGGGGTGGGAGCTGTGGCCCCGTTGGCTTTGCAGGCTGGGGCGCCTTCCCATCTGTGCCCCCGGCAGGGACTGGCACCGGGGTTTGGGGGTGTCCTCGTGGCCGAAATCCGCTCTGGGGTCCGTCTCCAGGGCGGGGGTTTGGAAGTTGAACACGCTGCCGTGGCTCAGCCGGCGCTTGGCCCGGCTGGCGCTGGGGCCGTGCGCCAGGCCCAGGAGAGACTGGAGGCCCAGGAAAAGCAAAACAGAGAGAACAGCGTAACGTCGTAGGGAAAAGCTGGGGAAGCTGTAAATTGTTAGAGCTCCAAAACACATACTGTCCACCACTGCAAGTCCAAAACTCTCATTCGATTTAGATTTTTCGGGAGGGATTATGTTTAGATTCTCAACGGCAGATAATAAAGCTTTATGAGCTCTACCAGCTTTTTTTGAGATAAGTTTTNAATAAATAAATAAATAAGTAAAATTCATTTTAAGTAAGAAATTTTTCACAGAGAATGACAGTATAAAAGCTAAGTTCTGATAATCATTCACTTCTTTTTATTTCTCTTTGTTATAGAAAATTTATTTAACTATTTTAACTTTGCTTTAATCCTTCATTTATAATACTTCCTTTTCAAGATAATTTTTACATCTAATTCTTCTTCATCCCAAAGCTTGTTTATTCTAAAGACTTAAGAGTGATCTGTGTTTGTATTGGGATTTTGCTTATGCTTTCAAGCCATTAATTTTAAATTAAAATTAGAAAAGCTGTAAGGATCTCAGATTCAGATAATAGATTACCAACTTTCGTTGACTGTCTGGGAGCTGTGACTTGGGAAGTTCTTCTTCTTCATTATCTTCTCTGTCTTCTCTCCCCAATGACTTATTTCTCTTTTTCCTATTGTTCATTTCTTTGATTTCTTTGGGTGACAGAGAAGAGGCATCAAAGGAGCTAAGTGACAGGATATCAATTCCTTTAATACCCAGTGACTGAAATTAAAAAAAACAAACATGGATGATATTTTTGCTGGGTGCTTTGAGTAAACACAGAAAGAAAACACTTCTGTACTCTATATTATTATTTCCTGTTAACAATTTGTGTTTCACAAAACTTGTTAAAAATCTTCAAATATGTGATAATGCTAAAAGAAAGAGGAGAGAATTTCCCCCACATATGTAGCACTGAACAATTTGCTGTTTGCAGTGTGTTATATAATTACAAGTAGTGGGCCTGCCAGAGGCAAAATAATCACATTACAGCTCCTACTTCTCCATATGGCGAACTTGCTTACAATAAAAATGCTCAGTTTGAAAATAATGCAGTAGAATATGTCCTTTCCCTAAAATAAATATCCAAACCATAATAAAATTCTTTCTTTTCGCTGGGGATCCTTGAGACTTTATTCACAGTGTGGATGATGTTCCTTCCCATGCAGAATTTAGGGTGATATTTTAAAAAAACAGAGGTATCTTGTTCCAGAAGCTTCTATGCTATTTAAGTTACCAAGAGACTTTTCATTCAACTACAATAGGTTTTGGCTAAGATGTTAATGCAGCAGAATTACTGTATGTTTCTTTGCTCAGCAGCCCATATGACAAAATAGAATAAAAAAGAATTAAAAAACAGCTACATTTTGTTTTGGAAGCTGCTGGCTGATGGAATTTTATGTTTTCCAGATTTAAAAATTCTGCTTTTCTTAAAGAAACATCAACCTTTAATGATTTTTATCCAGAATAAAAGTCATTGTTTCACAGGAAACATACACGGCTGAACAAGGAGATGATCTGCAGCTCCAGGAATCATTACTTCCACTAAGTTATCACTTGCTCCTATTTCCATGAGTGGGTTTTATATACAGCTGTACACAGGGAGTGATGCTTTTTCTTCTGTCTGCATGGGGCTCTGAGTAACCTGGCCTAGTGGAAGGTGTCCCTGGCCATGGCAGGGGCTTGGAATGAGATGATCCTTAAGGTCCCTTCCAACCTGAACCTGACCAAAAATAGAGCAATGAGACAAACACTTGCAAGTGAATAATTTACATACGTCTTGCTCCTTCTGCAGCAATTCCATGGCCTCCCGAAATTTCCTTTCCTTTGCCTCGGTTTCAGCAATGGTGGCCTTGTTCTGGTCCTCATATGCCATAGTTACTACAGCCAGAATCAAGTTGACTAGATAAAATGAGCCCAGAAAGATGACCATCATGAAGAAGACTACATATGCCTTCCCAGAAGCTCTGAGGGTCTGCAAGCAACACACCCCAGAGATAAACATTACCACAAAAAATACCAGATAGGCTTTCAATTTGTCTCTGAAATTCTTTAAAAGCCTTGAGCTTCCTAGACACAATGCTTCAGGAAGATTAAATGGAATTATACATTTCTTTGCTATTCTTCCCTGTCTTCCTCTCCTCCTATACCCTCACAGATGAATCATTGATTGTACATCCCATGAAGACAATGGAGGAGGCATTTTTACATTTTTGAAGGACAGTACAGAACCCTTTTAGGACTTTTTTCCAAGAGCAGGGTGAAAGGGCTGGGAAGCACTTCAGCATCCCTTTTCTAGGAGTCACAGGCAGAAGGGAAGACATGGGCTCGATCACTTGCAGCTATTGCTTTTATTTGAGGTTTCTTGTCCTGTCTACACATTTTCTGCTTCAGCTACTGAAGATCCATGAGCCATGCACAAAACTGGTACCTGTTGGTACAGACGCTCCCAGTAGTCCTGGGTTATCAGGCGGAATAAGGAGAGAAAAGCCCAGCCAAATGTATCAAAACTGGTGAAATCATGATCTGGATTTGGCCCAATTTTACAGCATTTATAGCCAGGAGGACAGCCCCTAGAATTAAAAACAAAAAGTGGAGCTCTTATAAATGTGCAGATTTCAAGGAAAACTTAAGCTTTATGTAAGAGCTCTGATTATGTTTCAGCTTGCAGTTCATTAGATTGCAAAACAATTTTCTTTCTACTCCAGGTAGTATTGGCTGGAAGGAGGGATGGAAAAAGCAGCACCCACAATCCATAAACAAAGGAAGAAGACAGGCTGGAGTAGACCACCATCCCAGGCCAGGCCCCTCATCACCAATCCTCATCCCCTGCCCCTCACTGCAAAGCAGCCCCATCTCCCTCCTTGCCCAAACCTGCCCTCCAAAACTGGTGGGTTTTTTTTCTAGTTTAGTGCTCATGAGCCTTCACAGAAAGGAGTGTCTGTCCTGTGCTATACCCCAGATCTTTCACATTTTCAGTTCTCTCATGGGAAAGAGGAAGACAACACTTCAGGAAAGTCTAAAAGACTAATTAGATCTGAATAAGCCAACTGAAAGTTCATACTTCATTCCCTACAAGACTTATTATCTGACTGTTTGCCATACTTTGTTTTCTGTGTTCCTGTTTCTGCATACAAGGAAAGCTTGGAGTTTCTGCTTTTGTCCCACATGACTGAGCAAATATAGGAGCACTGAGGCAGAGAAAACTTCCAAGGAAGAAATAATTTCAAGTCACTCACCCAGCACCACACAGCAAAATCTCCACATTACCCTTTTTCCAAGCAAAATCATCTATTAAAAAAAAAAGGGAAAAAAATTAACCCCAGAGCACTTTCTAGCCTGAATCCTCTATCATTTAATATGAGTAGTGATGGGTAACCAGTGACCTGTAAGAGCAGGTGCACAGGTTTCCCATGCTCACTTTAACTGCACCAGATTGCAGGACGCCCTGGCCTCATTTATAAACATGCATATGTGTATGCATGAATTTCAGACTGAAGGCAGTCCTTTAATGCAGAATTTTTTAAGATATTATCACTTTGGCTATGTCTGTTTAAAGGAAATGAAGAATTGGAAGACATAGGCTCAAACACAGTCACAGAATTCCAGAGTGGTTCGGGTTGGAAGGGGCTGTAAAACTCATCCCATTCCAGCCCCCTGCCACGGGCAGGGACACCTTCCACTATCCCAGATTGATCCAAGCCCTGTCCAACCTGGCCTGGGACACTTCCAGGGATCCAGGGGCAGCCACAGCTTCTCTGGGCACCCTGTGCCAGAGCCTCCCCACTCTCTGAATAAAGAATTTCTCCCTAAGATCGAATCAAAATGTTAAACCAATCGAATATTTGGTAAATGTTGGCACAAACTGGCAGAGTTCTGACCCGTAGCAATTACCCCTCTCCAAGAGTGTGTGCAAACATTGCTAGGAGTAGAATAGACCAGTTCTGTTTCCAATGAGCAATAAAAAGCAAAGTCCAGTTCTGAGAGGGAAGAAAGAGTATTTGGTTGTGTGAATATCCACCACTGCTGAGCCAAACAGCTCCTCACCCTGCTTAGCTGAGAAATGCACATTTATCCATTAGGATCCTGGAGCTGTGCCCTTTTTGAACTCTTCCCCTATTTCTCTTAGCATTATTTACTCTGTTATCAGCAGAATCAAAGTAAAAGCTTTGGCTAATAGCTAATTATCTCCATTAAGAAGTGGATTTATTATCCCAGATGTAAGGGAGGTCTCATGTCTCCCTGGTGCTTCTCAAACCTCTCCTGTGCTCACCAGATAAGTCAGGATGATTCAGAGCCACCAGAAGCCTTTGATATCAGCTCTGCCATATCATGTAAATACCCCATAAAGGAATTAATCTGGGCTACTTTCCACTGAAATTTTGCTCAGCTCCTCTCTTGCAGATTGAAAAAAAAGTTGTTTTTTTTAAGAAGATTCAGTGATTGAACTTCAGAGAATCATAATAACATAGAGTTCTCCATGTGGGAGATGGGAACTTCCCACAAAATCAGGATGAAAGCAGTCCAGAAAAATATATAAAATCATTTTATAGAAAACTGGTCTTATAGGGCTGTACATCCTAGATCCTATAAGAAAGTAATCTACCATGCATTAAACCTGTCTGGGCTCTTCTATTCCTTCTGCCATAGGAATTGAACAACACAAAGGTTGTGAAGCAACACAGGTTGTATTTCTTGAGCTCTGTTTTCTCCACGTCATTGCCTTTATACAACTTCAATGTTCTGCATATACTAAAATATAGATCCTTTTGCTTCTTGTTCTGTGGCACAGAAAATCAGCATTTTTAGCCTGACTTTGTCACATCCATGGTCTCTGCTATGGTGTTCTAGTCACTGATTGGTTCATTTTCAAGTTTGCTTTCAATTATGATTTTTATAGCATTAAGTACATGTAAATTACTTGCTTCTTATGTGTGGTCTTTTGGTAGGAACAAGAGAAAATGTTTTTCTTCAAAAATCTTTCCTACTCTTTCTTCCCCTGGACTGTGAAGTTATTGAAGAAATCCTGTCTGAACAAATCTCCCACACAGAGTGTGGACAAACAGCAATTCTGGGTGACTTTTCATGTATTTTGAGAGTTCCTCTGGGAAAATTCTTCTCTTCCTGTACAACTGCTGCTATGTCTGAACTCACTGGGAGAGATTTTCTACAGTCATGAAGCTTTCTTCATATTTCTGGCACAGACATTGATTATTTTGAGTCTGGTTTTTTTCACATATATTGAGTCTTCTCCTTTAACACAAGGTTTTGCTTTGCTATTCTGCATTGCATCTTACAGTTGTTCCTCTGAGAATGCTATGATGCATTTTCAGATCTCTGCTCCATGGTTCCACCACCAGCCTCAGCCAAGGTGTAAACATGAATTATATGTATCGTAGATATCTTATATAAGATATAAAATAAGATATATTTGATGTCAAGAAGTTTTCATCAAATTCCTCTGTTTTAAGCTGGGGTGCAGCTCTCACTGAGCAAGAAAATGAAGATGCATTGGCTTTCTAGGCTGGAGTAAAAGGTAAACTTTGGGGAATTACAACAGAGAACAAGCTAATGCATGATTCAGTTATTGTCATATCATTAGGGGAAACAGATCTGGATGTTACTGGAAAATTTGGGAGTGCTTTTTCTTATAATGAAGGGAAGGATTGCATTCCTGGATGCCTCCAAGCTGCTCTGGCAATCAGAAGGCCATTATCAGGTAGTTACTCATCAAAATATCAATCAAAACAACAACCTAATTCACAGCAGTAGTTATACATGTGTGCATAGGAGTCTATAGCATCATCTAAAGAAGAATTAAGGAGAAAAAAATTTACCTGAATCATTAAGAAACTTTTCATAACTTTCCCATGTTTTATTACAAAACTCTGTAGTGTTCCTGATGCACTTTTGCCTGAGATTGCCCTTAAAAAGCTGGAGGCCTATGAGGGCAAAAACACTCAGGCAGAAAACAGTCAGGATCATCACATCAGCAAGTTTCTTAACAGACTGGATAAGTGCCCCAACAATGATCTTGAGCCCTAAAAAGACAATACAAAAAGGAAAAACAGGATGAAAAACTGAGATTCAAATATCATACTTGATTAGAGTTTAAAAATGTATAAAAGCCAAAGTATAAGAATTCCAGGATAATATGTGGCAAATATATTTGCAATACAAGTATATTTAGTATGAGAGTGACTAATATGAGAGAAAGATTTTTTTTCCTCCTTTCGTTGACCCTACAGTTTTTAGATGTTCCTTTAATCCCTGAAAAATATTCATGCAACGATGATGAACCAGAGATAGTCTAGTTTTCTTTATCCATGAAAAGTAATATGCATAATTCAAATGATACTTCCAACACTGGTAATTTGTGAAGATAATATCCAGTCTGAACTTCTCCTGACATGGATTGATGATGTAAGATCATTAGTGGTAAAGTCTCTTCAATATCCAGAATTATTTCTCTGGAACCATAACACAATCAGCTAAAAGAACATTCTGTAAAAGTGGCATTATAAACTCTGAACAGTATATTTAAAAGCATAATAAAAACAAACTATATTCAATATTCTTTCTAACACTTGATTCATTCTGACTGGGACAGATGAACTGAGACACTTTGTGTGTGCACAAATTCAGCTGTGTCTGAAACTTGTGAAAGACACAGGAAAAAAAAAAAGGCAAAAGCCAAAGTTTTGAATGAAGTAAAGAAGGAGTTGTAAGAAGAAGAAAATACTCAGCAAGTGAGATTTCTTACCTGGGACTATTGAAATGGTTTTTAAAGCTCTGAGAACCCTGAAAGTCCGGAGGACTGACACACTCCCCAAGTCATTAAAGGCTCCCACATACCTGTAAGGACCAGATGTGAAATACCAAGTGGTTGAACACAGTTAACAGGGCAGTTATTTACAGTGGTCATTCTTGAAAAAATGTCATATCGAGGATTTGTCTGAAGACTTATAAAATAGAAATGCATTTCTTCATAATTGGAGTTTCCCTCTGAGGTGGCTCCTGCCTTGTGCAGAGCTACTTTTGTGTGGGCATCTTTAAACATCATTCATTTAAAACACAAAGGTAGCACTCAATATTATGAATTTACAAATGCTGGCTGAGCTGGTTTGACCTCCCTTCTGTAGCTGCATTTAACCAGCATATAGAAGTTTGCTAATTACCAGAAAATTAGGATTTAACTACAATTTTTGGAGATGGAGCCGTAATTTAATCCACTATCCTGGTGTCTATACCCATCACCCTAACTGCAAAATTATACTTTGATTCATGGGGTCAGCAAGTCTGTATTTATGCCCAGCTGTTAACATTTCAGCAGTCTGAACACATCCATTCACACATACCCACCACTGGGAACATCTTGCTCTGCACAGCTCTATTCCCTTCTTGAAAGACTGAAACATTATTGTAATACAGTGAGCGCTAAACAAGGGGGAGAGTCAATGCTCTAGATAGTTTCAGGTGCAATTAGGAGCCATGGGTTGGTTTTTAAACCACAGGCAGCCTTTTGCACCACAGCAATGAGGACTTCCAGCACGGAGAGCCGAGGCAGGTAATCCATATAATCCATATTTTATTTGTTCCCACTTACGCCATGACGATAACGGTGAAATCCAACCAGTTCCACGGGTCCCGAAGGAAAGTGAACTCATTCAGACAGAATCCTGTTGCCAATATTTTTATCAATGACTCAAAAGTGTAAATGCCAGTGAAAGTGAATCTAAGGAGGGGAGAAAAGAGCCAAAGGGGAAGAGCAGTGTTAGCACTCAATGGAAGAGGCACAGTCAGACTATTTAATGTCTGGGCCAGCAAACTGAGACAATGCCGGAGAGAACGAACAGATTTCTGTTGGATTTCAGTGTATTCCATCAGTATCTGGTTCACATGGAGCTGGAGATAGTAGCTGACTGCAACCTGGACCTGGCTAATAATGTGCAACCCATGACACACCTTTTGGCAATCGACAATTTTTTCCAAATTCTTTCATGTGAGACCCCATAATTTCAGAAACACCAAACTCCCAGTTACTAGCTAAAATAAAGATCCAAATTTGTATCTTCTTCCAGTTTCAAGTGGCCAAGTGAACGTGTGATGTGCTATTTCCTTTGGGCACACAGCAACCATTTCTGTGCAGAATATTTAAAACACTTAGAGGAATACAAGAGTAGAGGGTTTTCAATTTAAGACAGCAATTATTCTTATTAATGGAAAATTATCAGTAAAAGCTCTTCTGGACTTAACTGAGTGCACTTATAATTTCAAGGAGGCAGTGATATCCCTACAGAATTCAAGAGGCTTTCATCTGGTAGTCAGCAAATGCACTAAGAAATTATATGGATGTAGTGCTTCCCTTTTTATTTGGAAAGAAGTATTCTGAAATTATTCTTGAAATGCATTTGAACGGTAGTTGATGCCAGCAGCAGATACAATTCTGATCCAACCTTTAACCCTCTCATAGGTAAAGAAGCACCTCAGCATCTTCTGGTGCATTTTAATACCATGCAGAGTCTTGTTCCTGCTTGCATGAGAGTTTGCCATTCCAAGCTGCTTCAGTGTCATTTAATATGATATAGTAAAAAATACTTTTAAACCTGTTTTTAATACTAAGTATTTGGGAATCTTCTCCTTTGTGTTAGGTGTTAGAATTATAAGTATTCATATTCTAGTGGTTTTGCCAAAGTGAAAAAGTGACAGCTGAAATAGTCTGCAAAAAAAAAAAACCCCAAAACCAACAAACCATGGCATTATACATTTCAAGACTGACTACAAAACATGGATGTATTGTGATTTAACATTGCAGGTGTTGGCAGTGCTGAAGATAAAAGCTTTACATTCTAACAGCACTCTGTGCCAAGTGCTTCTGACAGAACATTTTATTAGAGCAAAACTCAGCATTTCAATATAATTAGCCATATAATTTTGAAAGACAGCAACTCCTATGTGCTCAATCAGCATCAGTAACAACAGGAAATACATCTCAATAGAGAGCACATAATTACTGAGTAACTTCAGAAAGTGGGAAAACTGGAGCAGCAGAACAGACATGAAGCCAGTTCAACAGTGGAACTTAATCTACACTTACTCTCTCCTATAACACCAAAATTATTGTATATATTTGGTTTAAAGACAAAACTACTTCCTCAAATAAAATCTAAATTTAAAAACCCCCTTAAGACAAGCAACTTTCTTTTTAAATCTCCCACAAACTATCTTGAGTAAAAGTGTAAACTCTCAATAACTCAATACAACTAAATAAATAAAAAATGTACATACCCACAGATACTTACTCAACACATGTGTTCCATGAAGACGACGAAGACTTAGATGACTCAGTCAGAGCCATGAACACACAATTAGTTAAAATGGTGCACATGATAAACAAGGTGAAAAATGTAAATCATGGGAGTGAAGGCAAATACGACATGGATTCAGAAATGTAACTAAATATTGCATCAGTCACTGGCATATTATCTGCCTTTTTGTTTAAAGCACGTATAAGAACAGCATGCACAGGTATTCACTGATTTTAAGCCATGTTAGATGACAACACACTACTGCTGTTATTCATGGACTTCTGTATTGATTACAGATCTGCTGCTCTGAGCATTTCCAGCCTGGAAAAAGGACCCTCAGCCACTCTAGGATTGAGTGGAAGGATGCAATTTTAGTCTCATTTTACAGTGTACAAGTTAAACACTTGCCCAAATCACACAGGTGGAGCCCAAACTTGCCTCTGGCCTGGCAAAGCTCTTCTCTTCCAAAGGACAGCACGAAATCTGACAGGGTGATTGCAGGAGTCTCAAACAACTCTAGATCACAGAATCACAGGGTGTGCTGGGTCTGAAGGCACCCATCAGGATCATCAACTCCTGGCCCTTTTCAGGACATCCCAAGAGTCACATTGTGTGCTTGAGAGCATTGTTTCAGTGCTTCTTGAGCTCTGTCAGGCTGGTGCTGTGGCCACTTACCTGGGCAGCCCAGCCACCCCTGGGTGGAGAACCTTTTCCTGATATCCAACACGAACCTCCCCTGGCTTGGCTCCAGCTGTTTCCTCAAGTCCCGTCACTGGTCACCAGAGCAAACAGATCAAGGTCTGCCCCTCCACTGCCCCTCACAAGGAAGTTGAGGACCACCATGAGTCTCCCCTCTGTCTCTCTTCTCCAGACCAAGTGCCCTCAGCTGCTCCTCATATGGCTTCCCCTCCAGACCATTCACCATCTTCCTACCCCTCCTTTGGATGCTCTCTAACAGGTTAATGGGGTTTTTTACATTGTGATGCCCATGTTTAGCCAACTCTGGGGGCTTCCCAGGTGCTGTCTGGGACCTGCTGGCCCAGAGAACAGGAGCTTGGGCAGCTACCTCATATGCTGACACCTGAGCTCAGGCACCTGACTCTGGAGCTGGATCTCATGCCTTGTCATACCACACATCTGGGCAATCCATAGGGTGGAAGAGTATGGGGAAGACATCTATCTTTGCCATTATCCATCCTCTCCATCCCAATTAAAAAGAAAAATTCCTGGCTTTGGCTCTAGGCATGGTCCAGCTGTCAGAAGGAGCTGAGCCACTCATGTGGAAATGCCAGTGTCAGCCAACTTCTGCCCAGAGAAAGCCCCAGATGAGAGGCATTGTTCTTCCAGGGATGTCTGCACACTGCTGTGATGACAACCTCGAGTCACTGAAGTTACCTCACACCACAGAGCCAGGAGATGCCTGTAAATCTGAAATCCACACAGGGACATCACAGACTCCACTATGGGTCTGATTCAGTCCAAAGCAACTGGAGCAATACACTTGTGAGCACCACCCCCTAAATTTGATATATGAGGTGGGATCTGTATTACCTTTATATTCCCTGCAAGGCATTCCCTGCAAAAGCATTCCTGGAAATATTTACTTTCATATACCACATGTACACTTTTTGAATCTCATTTCCCAAAGAAACTAAGTTGGGTTTTTTCTATGTGTTTTCCTGTGTGTGCTTGCCTATCTCAGCCTTTTCTCTCAAAACTGGCCAATGGCTGATCAGCTTTGGCACATGAGTTGAATTTAATTCCCACATTTGGGTAAGCAGATGGAAAAGAAGATAGAAATTTTATCAATCTTCTCACTGGGAAAGGCTTCAGAATGAGAGACTTGTTTATGACACATGAGGAAATCAATATCACAGCTCAAAACACAAATCTGTAAAAAATCAGGCTTAATAAGCAAAGTACTCACAAAATTTATTTCTAAATATCACAAGAGCACCAAAACACTAATAATATCTAAGGTAATAATTAGAATCTGTCTGTAGGGAAGAAAAGACCAGATTAACTCAATGCTGTAAAATACAAAAGCACAGGAGTATGTAGGGTATTATAACCAAAAAGAGTGAATAAAGCTGATAAAAGGATATGAATGTACTAAAATTTTAATTGCTCTTCTTCGTATTGGATGGAAGGGACTGAAGATCCACAGGGCACGGGTAGCAGTAAATCTGTAGATTGTTTTCTGCTTGTTTAGCACTATGAAAACCTTTTAAAAATAAACAAAAAATAATTTGTCAGAAAGTTGAATACAGAACTTATTTTTGTGCTATATCCTGTTGTGTCAGTCATAAGAAAGAGCTTGAATTTCATTTTAGCCTGGTTAATTGGAAAGGCTGTATAAATTTGCTATCCTTTCATCAGAAACTTTAACTCTCAGGCTGCAAAATATTCCTTAGCACAAACTTATTTTTTCAACGTTGTGATTTGCAAAGAGCCGTGCACAGAACTAATCTTGCTTATGATTATTCTCTTAAAATAGAATGAACTCCTCATTGAGTCAAGATATACAAGAGGTGCAAGGAAAAACTGCAGCCTATTTCATTATTTGCTGTTGTTGACAGTCATCCTCTAGCTCCTAGACTGTAGAAATTAGTTCAGTGTTTAACCTCCTCTCAAGCAAAAAGCATAATTCCCAATGGATTAGTTTCCATTTCTCTGTTTGTTATTGAAAATCATATTCTTCAATATGTCACAACTGGAATATGGAGCTTGAGTCAGAAAGTTGTAAAGATGCATCAGAAATTGTTTTAAAATACGTTTTATGCTTAAGTATCATTTATTGTATATGTAACTGGAACAAAAGCATTGAGAGAGAGTGAAACACATTGTTCAAAACTGTGGAATTTACGAAAATGTACAAAATTATGTACAAAATGTACAAAATTACTATAACTTCTAATTATTATAATTTCTTTCTCAACCCCCCCCTTTCTTCCTTTATCCAGTATATTTTTTCTGCTTCTATTCTGATTCAAATGTTAGTCAATTTAATATTATTTCTTAAATTCATTCTTAAAATTAAAAGTTAAGCTTTTTTTAAAAAAGATTACAGCATGTCACTCAGCTGTGCCAACTGCATGCATCGTTTCACCTAGAAAGGGATGTTTGTATAAAGGGATGTAAGCAAAACTCTTTGATAGATTGCCCACAGAAACTTTTGGCAATAGAAAATTTAAATTAAATTTAATTAATTAAAAATAAAATCCAAGTATCTTGGTTGGCTCTAACCTTATGATCATTGTAGTACGGGTCAATATCCTCCAGTGGTTCCCCAATGAGCTCTGGGGGAGGATTTCCATAGAGAGCTGGCAACTTCTGGAAAGCTTTTAGGTCGAGCTGAGGACGTGGCTTCTCCTCTATGGTATTCTGCTCTATGGTATTTCTTCGACAATCCTTTTTGGCAGCAATTCTCTTTTTGATTGCTGCCAAGGATTCCTGAGTGAACCTACGGAAGTTGTTGGTACCAGGTAGCAAGAATTCAGCCATTTTTCATGCCTCTCTTCCTGTCACTGATTCTGTCCAAACAATAGAAACAAGTAGAAAGGAAGTCAAGTCATTCCAAAACAGGGATGGGAACGTTTCATTATGGAAATGAAACAACTGTTTGCCCATGCATGGCTAAGAACATCAACTTTCTAAGCAATCAGCTTCTATAGAGATAAAAGAAAAGAAGAAAATATATTATCAACACCTTTTTCAGCGAGATGTCTGCTCAGTATTTTTTCTAATTATATGCAAAGATAGAGCAAACCTCTATGAACTTAAGAGTGTATTTGGAGCACCTCATTTAAGATACACATTATCCTAAATACTCTTGGGCTGCCCAGAAAAAAAATCCCCTACTCTTCTGGTTCAGCCCGATATTTGGAAATGGGACAGTAAAACCCATCCAACTGCAACATCAAACGTGTGCAAGCTGTCAGCAACAGGAGAATCAAGTACTGAATTAAGTAATGCAGATGGGAATGCTCAGATGGAAAGCCCATCCTGGTGGAGCCAGCACAGGAATGAGCAGCATCCAAGAGGATTTAATCCGTGACCCACAGAGTCAGTACTGACTGACATGGAGCACAGAAATGCTTGACCTGACAGAGTTTATTCTTTTATGCCTTCCTCTCAGAACAAAAAAAAAAAAAAAAAGTGAGAATAGACTAGAAAAACACTTTACATTTTTGATTAAGAAATCTGCCCAGGTTTATGGATAGAATCCATCTGCTAAACACAACCTGAGAGCATGCTCTGCAAGGAGATTTCTCCAAAATATTTTCCTTGATTATGATCTCTGGGAGGACACTGTTAATTCAGTAAAGGGTCAGGGAACTCCTGAGCCACTGCAGCCCCTCCTGCACACTGATCCCACCTGCTCGAGGGCTCTCCCTGGGGTGGATCAGTGCTGAGCAGGTACAGAAGATCACCTTGGAGGCACACAGTTGCGTTTTTTAATTCAGAAGCTGCCACCACCCCTTCAACTGTGCTTCAAATTTGACTCCATAACAGCAATGAGAGCTTAATCTTGAAATTTAAATCCTCCTGCCTGACAATGTGTTCTTCCACCTTTCCTTTCAAGACACTACATGGAACACCCCAGGAAAACACACCCTGAACAAAGAGGCTTGGTTTTACTTTGTAAACATTTTTTTGTGTGTGCTGACTGCCTCTATCTTCCCCTGTCATGCAATGCCTTTTCATTTCTCCCCAGATACAACATGGTTTCAGTTGACCTCACATTGCTGAGCTGTAGGAAACCCTTGATGTGAGAACAACAGCTGGAGGCCAGTGACAAACTAACTGCAGTGAAATTGCTCCATTTTTGCAGTCTGCCTGCCTCTCCCATTAAAGCAGCACACGAAATTATGAATATGAGAAGTAATCCTTGCTCCCAGCACAAATTAACATCATTTCTGGAAGAGAAACAGGACAGTCAGGCAAGAATATTCATTATTCTATACTTTTCAATATCAGGTTAACAGTCTGGAAGCTGTGTGTAGTATTACAGCAAAAACAAAATCTGCAACATCCACTTGCAAGATTTCAAGTCTTCATCTGGACAAAGTGGTGTTTGTTTTGTTGATGTTCAGAGTAATTTAGATGTTGTGGTATCAGTAATGGGAGCTGTGAATGATGCATGAAAAGATGCAATTTCTGTGCAATGCACGGAGGGAATACAATAATTACTTTATTAGGCTTTGTGCCAAATTTCCCAAACATACCCATCCCTCCACTTCCATAAAAGTTTACCTGATCTCAAAAGTTCACCATTAAAATTCTGTGTTTGTTGCAGGTTTCATTGCGTTGTTGCAGGTTTCATTTCATTTAATCTCTTCCCTTCCAAGAAACCATCTTGTAACCTTCCAGAAAAGAAACTTTGATTCTCACACCATTTTCCCTCAAGACTATCCCAGGGCAGAGGAGATTCTAGGAAAACAAGAGATTGCTGGCTAAAGCCAAGGATGGGGAATTAGAAGGAAGCATGAGGGCACAGAGAGCCTGGAGTCCTTTGCCAGAGCTGGAGAGCAGGCAGGGATGTCTTTCCTGGTGGTTTTATAAATTGCTTCAAACAATTATGGGAAAATTAATTTTTCAAACATTAAGGGAAGGAAATCAAGCCTTGAGCTTGTTGTCTCACATGTCAGCAGCAAAATTTCCACGAGAACAGCTGCAAGCCATGGAGCAAAAGGCTAAAACTACACTTTTCATCCATGGGCAGTTCTGAGCTAATCAGCCTAATGCTGAATAAAATCTAACAATTATTAGAAATTGAGTAACTGGGGAAAAAATGTCCCCAACTCATTCAAGCTTCTTTAAAAATATCCTGAAAATATTTTCTGTTACTCATAGTCTCAGGGAGGGTAGCACACAAAAGACAGTGGAGATGTATTTAGATTTTATGTTACCAGGTATCAATGGAGCAATTTGACCTAAAGTAGAAAAAAATGTTAATGCAAAACCATTTTTCCCCTTTATGCCACAGAAGAAACAAAGTACCATTTTGGCATTTTCTCAAGACTTGAAATACCTACAAAACAGTGTGATATTTAGTATCTCTTGAAACTTAAAGTTTTTCTTATCCTTGGAATTCCTGAAGACCAAGCACTGATAATGAAATCCCCATGATCAAAGAATAATTATTTAAATTAAAAACCACAAAGAAACAACAAAAAAAAGCATTTATAATTTGTTCTATCAGCTGTCAAACATACTTCCTATGGATTATTTCTCAAATACCAAATGTGTAGCTGGATATATTTCCAAAGTAAGGATGCCTTCTTCCAAATGTGTTTTCCTCTTTAGGAATGCTCATTGTGAATAGACTGGGAAACAAGGTTATTGTCAAAGATATTTTCACTCCTTTTATTGCTATAACAATCACCCCAATTCAATCCCAGTTAATGAATAAAATTGTTCTCAATTATTTGCTTTTATGGCTTTGTCATCTGTTATAAAAAGAGGTGAAAAATGTTGACTATTCCGTGTTCAGCACGACCAAAGTAATTAGTATGACCAGAGTGGCCAGGATTACCCTACTTCTTTTTGTTTGTATGTTTCTTTAGCTTGGAAGATGTTTATTATGCTTCACTTGCGCTGTGTTGCATCTTTCTACACCTGAATTTCCAGATGAGAAGTCAAATTTTTCTAGAACTAAATAAAAAAAAAGATGTAAGTAATAGCAGATCAAAGTTTCTGTAGAACTGTTCTACTCTTTCCCCAAAAAACATTTCTGTGTTTTGAGGCAGATGATTTAATCAAACCAAACTGACATTTTCTTAATGGCTCTTAAGACACATATTAAAATAACACCTGTATGTTTACACGTGTAACTTTTTAATCAGAGAATAATTTGGGTTGAAAGGGAACTTAGGAGGTTCCTCCAAATGGGTAAGTCATGAGGTCAGGGCTTTACCCAGACAAATCACCAAGAACAGAGCTGGCACAGCCTCTTTGAGTAACTTGTTCCAATACTTGACGGTCTCAGCCCATTTGGATCCCCCTTGTTTTGATTTATGCCTCCTGCCTCTTGTCTTCCCACTGTACAAAACTGTCACAATAAAAAAGAAAAAAAAGGAAATATTGCATTCATAGAATAGTTGAATGGTTTGGGTTGGAAGGGATCCTTAAGATCATCCAGTTCCAATCTCCCTGCCATGGGCAGGGACACCTTCCACCATCCCAGCTTTCTCCAAGCCCTGTCCAACCTGGCCTTGGACACTGCCAGGGATCCAGGGGCAGCCACAGCTTCTTTGGGCACCCTGTGCCAAGGTCTCACCACCCTCACAGGGAAGAATTGCTCCCTAATACTCAGTTTAAATCTCTCCTCTTTCAGTTTAAATCCATTGTCCTGTCACTACATTCTCTTGTCCAAAGTCCCTCTCCAGCTCTCCTGGAGCCCCTTTAGGCACTGGAAGAAGCTCTAAGATCTCCCTGGAGCCTTTACTTGTCCAGCCTGAACAGCCTGAGCTCTCTCAGTCTGTCTTTTATTCAAAAGGTAAAAGGCAGCCCCCGAAATGCCTCTCTATAAGGAGAGCACATATTATCCCTTCTTCAGCCCATTTAGTTACTCCTCTATTGCACCCTACAAGGAACTTCTCCCAGGTGTGATTACCACCATCCTGTGCAGCTCCACTGAGATTGCCAAGGGAAGCAGACCTTATGCCCTCCTTGCAATCAGCAAAACTGCATTCAGAGCAGCTAATGATGACTAAACACAGAGATTAACATAGGCACATGGAGAGTACAAAAAACAAAAATTGCAACAGATTTTTCTCACTAGTGTGAGATAAATCCCCACTCTTCAAACTGCGATTTACAGTTTACTGTTCTCAGTGCTGGAGAATGGAGGTAGCAAACAGTGTGGAGCATCACAAAATAATTCACCTATAAAGCCAGTTGGCATCCATCCAGAAATCCCCTCTGGGTGGGCTTCATTTCACCTCAGTGCAGACATCTTGGAGTTGCAGAGCTACGCCTCCACAAGCTCCCACGCTGCCTGCTGAGACCCCTTTTCACATTTATTTCAGGAAAGAAATACCAGTTGGCTACAACTGATGACCTGAGCTGTCTCAAGTGAGACAAGATAAATTCAACTCTCTGCATCTGTTACCCCTACTCTTCTCACTGCCCCTACTAATGGATAACTGCTAAACTTCCAAAGATTGGTGATTCTACAGTCAGTGGTGGGACTGGGCAAACATCATTAGCCACCAGCAGTCTGTGAACACATAAAAATTCTATGATTGCCTAATATTGAATTGTCTGGTTACTTCCAGCACAAGCCTTCTTAGCAATTAGTGAAGCGTTAAGTCACATTTTCTCTTGCCTGGTAAGGGAGCACTAATTTTCAGCTACTTTGCCATCATAAATAATTTAAATCTGTGCAGAGATCACTTTCTGTAAGTGCTTGAGCAGTCAATTGACAAGTTGTCAAATGGCCAGTTGCAAGCACTGATGCAGCACAGAAACTCTGTGGCAGCACAGGAGTGAACCTGAGAGAAAAGAGCTGAAAAGCTGTTAATGACCATGGATGAGTCCATTGCTGCTGGAATTAGGATGAGTTAGGTGTAGCCACCTGGTTATTAACATCAGCCCATGAACTTTAACTGGTAGCTTTGGTGTCCTCAAGGAAATAGCCAAAGCATGGAAACAACCTGTTGGTCCTCAAGAAGCACAAAAGCCTCCAAAAGTGACCAGAACAAGACTGTAAAAGCCAACAGCAAATGTGGCAGTGTGGTTTGAACTGAGTCATCATCATCATCATCATCCAGGCATTCCCTGCCCATCCCTGTCCCTAAGGACAGTGGGTGTAACCAGGAGACAGGAAAGGTTGGTTGGAAATTCCATGAGCCAACAACAGGAACTGGAATTATCTCTCCAACCTCTGAGGAGCCCAGGGAGTGAAGAAGACCCCAAAGAACCCCCACAGCTCAGGACTATGGTTGGGGCTGTCGTACAGGAAAGTTAACTTACAAAATTGCATGTATTTGTGGTTAAAGTGTGATATCTGAATCCACTGATCCTTCACACTGTGGCTTTATATGGTGGCAACAGCACAAAGAATTGAGATAATAGTCTCTTTGCTGTTACCAAGAAAATGGTCAGGTGCTGGTCAGATGACAGGGCAATAAACCTCAGGTGTGACATTTTACAAAACAGAGAGAAGAAACAGGTCAGGACCCAGCCCTCTCCTAACTTGAATAAGAAATTGAATATATCTTGATTTTGAAGTGCCATACTAAGAAATATCAGCAGGTCTGGGGGAAGATTTAAGAAGTGTGGCCAGACAGTGCAAATCACTCATTTTCATCACTCTGAAGTGGGGAAGAGGAGGAGGAAAATGAGAAGGAGAAAGGGAAATTCATTCATTTCACCAAGCTTGAAAGGGTCCTGCCCAAGGACAGCAGTGGAAGGAAGGAGAATATGCTGCAGGTTACACCTGGCTGCCAGGAGAGGGAAAAGATGTGAGTTTTATTTTCTATATATCTTCTACAGTGCTGTACTGAACCACCTGAGGATTTTATGGATACTCAAGCTTTGAAGCAAACAGGGGAAATCTGAATTGTCTTCACCACTAAGGAGTGAGAGCTCTGCTCTCGCTGCCTCTAATATCCAAGAGCTTAAGGACATCCATGTGAGAACTGCAGTTGGTAGCTTAAAGTTGTTTTGCATTTGAGATTTAGGTTTTTAAAGGTCAGGCTGACAATATGTCAGATTTTTTGTCTTTCCACATGTAAGCAGTGTTTCAAAAGTGGTTAATGTGATTAATGGTTCTATAAACTTATAACTCATATCAACATGACTTGATTGCAACAAACAAAAGCTGTAGAAAGTCATGGTTTGGATTTTGGTCTGTTACCATTAATAGAAAGTACTAAATGCACCAAAAGTATCACAGACTTGCCATTTTGTCATTCTGAAGATTCCTTTGATTGTGTACATTTTGTGTGCATGTGTACACAAGGTCTCTCAGCAACTAAGTTTATGGAGGAAAAAATTTAGGACAAAATGCAAGAGAAATATTTCTCCCAAGACCATAACAAAATTCATCTGGTCCATGAAAGAAAACCTGAAAGAAAACCCTTTATCTGTCACTAAAACACAGTGAAAAAAACTTTTAACTATAAGTTTTGAAAAAAATTAACTTGAATGAACAATCTCAATTTTAAGTTGGATTGCCAAAGGTTTAGTAGTTCCATAATTTAATGAAGTTTTCAAATTACATGGTCTTTTGTCTTACACAGCTTTCTAAATATATTGTATCTATTATATATAGTATAATGTTTCTAATCAGAAGTTAGTTCAGAACAAACCATGTGTATTAGGTATGTCATTTAATAGTGTCACTTAATAAGGACATATATAACATCAATAGGTTCCTCACTTTTCTTTATTAAATTCACTATTTGCCCTTTTGAAATTTTGAAAACTCAAATTTCAAAAAACTTTTTTTGTGGATATGGAAAATAATCTCAGATCAAGTCCAATAATTACAAAGAAACCCAAAATGTAATACAACAAAAAAAAATTAAAACTTTTGAGACTTGGAAAAGGAGCAGCACCTGTACCACAGGAGGAATCTCCAGAGCATCTAGTTTTCCCAGGTCTCACTTATTAGTTTATTCTGCCCCACAGTTTATCATGATAAAAGCATTCACCAGGCACAGTACAGCATATTCCACAAATAAAACAGATGTAATTCTGCCTTATTCACACACACAAAAAATCTATTTAAAATGAGATCCATTCTTAAGTCTCAAAAACCAAATGTTAGTCTGTATCACAACAATATTACTAAGCATAAACCTGTGTAAGAGAGAGTATGCTATAAAACTTAAGGTTATTGAAATTTTTCTCTTTGCTTTGAAATAAATATTATAACTAGAAAATCTGAAGTCTGTAGATAAAATATATATACCTGCAATTTTCATGTAAAGTAAAAAACTTCCTTATATGCCTAGTCACTTCTCTAGGATTCTATTCATGACCCTAGTTAACTTATAAAAATAACGAGTCAAAAACACTGGGGAAGCTCCTGTGCAAAGGAATAAATAAATACCCACTCCTCCCCATTTCCACTTTTTTTCATGCCACTCAGGAAGAAAAGTTTGCTGCTCAGTTTTTTTAATGATTTTTAGGCAAAAAAAAAGGTCACTGAATCCTATAGAAGAGTCTACCACAAACCACCTTTTTTTTTTTTTTTTTCTAAGAGAAAGTGCAGTAAACCACAGGACTTACATTATTTTCCATCCCTCTTAGTGAAGGTTCAAGGAGTCACTTCTTTCTGTGCAAGAGAAGCATTACCTCAGCCCAGCTGTCTCCCAAGAAATAGTTGGAAAAAGCCTCCTCCCTGCCTTTATCATCTGTCTGTCCCCTTGCAGCGCTCCCTCCCCACTCAGGAGATGCTGTTCCTCCAGGAACTGTGCTATTTGTGCATGGGGGTGTTGAAGGGAGGTGTCTGTGAGAGCCTGGAAGGAGCTGAAGTGATTACACAGGGTCCCTTGGGAAAGGCAGAAACCTCAGCTGGGGAGGCTCCAAGCTGAGCATTTCTCCCTGGTCTTGTTTCACCCCTGGATTTCTGAGTCTTTCGCAGAAAAGCAGGAGTGAGGCTGGACAAAAGGGATGGGAAACGCTGAGGAAAATGTGTTTGTCAACCTCGTGAGATGTCTGCACTCTGACAGATTGTCTGTAAAAGGTGTTGGCCTTGATATTTTCTTTGATTATCTCAGTTTCAATTCTCTGCTTTAGTACAGTCCAAAAAAAACAAAAACAAAACCAAGGGTGAATCTATAAAGTGAACTAAAAAACTATGACTGAAGCTCATAAATCTATAAAGTGAACTAAAAAACTATGACTGAAGATGAGTGGAAGACTGGAAAACTGGTGGCTGTCACCTCTGTGTGTCTGTGTTTGTGTGTGTGCAAATTTATGTGTGTGTGCATGAACATGCACAAATATATAAACAAAATGTCAGTGTATATGTAAGATTGATATATATGGGTTGTTCAGGGTGTATATGGTTGTTCTGGGGTTGCTCAGCCTGGAGAAGAGAAGACTCCAGGGAGATTTAGAGCCTCTCCCAGTGCCTAAAGAGAGCTGGAGAGGGACTTGGGACAAGGGCATGGAGAGATGGGATGAGGGGAAATGGCTTCACACTGAGAAGGGGCAGGTTTAGGTGAGATATTAGGATGAAATTCTTTACTGTGCGGGTGATAAAGAATTGGAACAGATTAGCCAGAGAAGCTGTGGCTAGCCCATCCCTGGAAGTGTTCAAGGCCAGCTGGATGGGGCCCTGGTCTAGTGGAACCTGGTCTAGTGGAACCTGGTCTAGTGGAAGGTGTCCCTGCCCATGGCAGGGGCTTGGAATCGAGCGATCTCTTAAGTCCCTTCCAAGCCAAACCATTCTATGATTCTGGGATTCATATTAATTTTATACAGGTGATGATATAAACAAGAAGTAGGTCAGAACCTGGGAGAATTCACTGACTCCTGAGACTGCAACTCCTCCCTGGCTGAGATAACTGTTGGGTAGGATGGGAGAGATCTCTGTCTCTACAGCTGTGTCTGCATTCCTAGAAAAATGGGATGGGGCTCATTCCCTGGCCCTGAAGCTAAATAGCATAGTGAACTTCTGCCCATAGAAGTTTTCTTATCTTTCAAAAACAGGGAGAGAAACAGGAGAGCTCACATCTCTAAGGAGGAACTCCTGTAATTTTAGAGGATCCTTCCTCTCCTGCAGGGGAACCAGGGTTTCTCTTCTCATTTCTCCATGTGGTTTGCTTAGGGTAAGAGAGTGTGATTTTATGATTAGTCTGGTCCAAAGGATCAGTATTTCTGAATTACCCTGGCTGGTGAAAGACAGAGAGATGATGCCGTCTCTGCAGGAAGCATTGGCTGCACAAAAAATGATTAATTATTAGACACTAAAGAGAGAAGTTAAGAATGATACAATCATTACAGATAATACTTTGCTTTCAGGATGTCAGCACTAGTTAAAATGAGATGAATCCAAAGAAAGCTATCTGACTTCTGGGTGGAATTTGAGATGGTGCCTCTCCAGCAGGAGAATGCATTAAAAATGTGAGCACAGTTCTGACAAAGAAGATCATGGCGCTGGATCCTTCCCTATAACAAATACTCTCAGGATCAATAAAATAATTTGTTAATCCTTTCTTATTTAATCCTTTGCAGGATTACATAAAATACCTCCTTTGAGGTAGAGGTTGAGGTAAAAGAGAAACTTTCAAAGGAAGACGTAGTCCTGCAATATCCTGAGAAAAATTCTATTTTATTTTCTGTTGAATTTCAGTTTGTTGCCAGTCTCCTCCTATCTGTAAAGTTACCTTATTTCAAAACATGCAGGGCTGTGAGGAATGGGGGAAAGAACTCATGGTGGAACACCAGATCTCTGCCTTTGATGTGCCGGTGGAAAATTGCTGTCTTTTGTGCAGAGCCTTGCTTCATTTGGCTCTAAATTTAATGAGTGTTTCTGTAGAAAGTTGAACTCTGTCTTGGAGGCTTTGGACAGGGCACTGCACAGAAAGTTTGTACAAATATCTGCACCTTCCATTCATAGGAAAAGAACAGACAAATAATAAGGGTAGATTTTAAAATATATTTATGCCCCCCAAAGAAATATATAGATGCCAAATAGGATTTTCAGTGAGAATGGTATTGCAACCAATATAAATTAAGCTCCTAAACACTCTTAAGAATGACACCATGAAGGGTCTCTAGCATCAGTTACATAGATAGCTTTCCTATTCATCTCCAGTCCTAATTTCAAATTATATTTAACCTAAATTTAGAGATTTCACCCAAAGTTCCTTATATTTCATCCAAAGTTAGGGATGAATAGCAGCTGGTCTTGGCCTCCTCCCTATGAGTTAATCTCTTGTACTTAAGGGGGAAATAGAACTTGCACTTTTTAGAGACAAGAAATAATTGTCACCCATGGATGAAGAAAGCAGGAAGGCATCTCATGTTTATCTGTGGCTTCCCCAGGTCCTTGTGCAAACCTTGAGATGGCCCAGGCTGAATCAGAGACAAGACTAGCTCTCAGTGATTGAAAACATCCCAGGGTGTTTCTGAATGGAACTTTCTTTTACAGGTTCCTTTCCAGGTACATCCTCGTGTGCTCTGAGCCATCCAAGCCTGCTCGTGGTGAGGAGGTCACTGAATCCTTTCTGGCCACCAGCCTGCTTCACCCCAGTGGCTGCATGAAAAACCAGATGTTTCTCTGGTGTCCTCTGTGAGGCAAAGCAGCTTTGGGTCACAGCTCCCTGCAAAAGGCAGCAAATGCATGGAAAATGCAGAATTGTTGGATTGCAGTAGCTGAAAGAAATTTAGCTGAAGGTGAGAGAAGCAGCATTCTGGGCCCTCCTGGCTGTGCTGATGAAGTCTCCCTTGGGAATAAACTGGAATTTAGATGTGTCCCATCTCCTTTTAAATGTGTGGGGAGAAAATAGACAATGCCTGCCAGACAGGGAAGGGTGAGGAGCCTTTGGCATTGACTTTTCCTTCCCTGTCCAAAATTAAATCCTTATTTTTTCCCACTGGACTCAGAGCTAAGCTGTTTGAGTCCCCTCTACCCCATCAGTAGGAAAAGTGAAGAATCTCCACCCCCAGCAAATTCAAGTCTAGAGAGCAGCTGGAGGGAAACAAACCTCAAGCTAAAAGAAAGTTTAAAAAGTAGAAATGCAAATTCTACCATCACAAAATCTAAACCTTGCTTAATGGAGAAGAAAACCAAAAAGCATTCCACATTTGTAAAGAATAAATATGGAAATAGTCCATAAAAAATTAAGGTGTTTAGGGGGAAAATATGGAGAGGTATTTAAAGAGCTGAGATATCTGCATTCACAAATGATACAGAAATGGCTTAATGGAAGAAGGCAAATATTTGATAGTAATGGATATTTGAACTTAAGAAAAATTCATACTTAAAGAGAAGTGAAACATTCATGTGATGTATGTTTGCTATTAGAAATGAAGAATATTCATGAAGTATAAAGCAGTTTAATCTAAAATAAAGCTGGTCAGCTTTAAGTGAGAGTCAAATTGCCCTTCAGTTTTACCCTCCACAGCTTAGCAATAACTTTGGGGTGGGGAATGGTCACTTAAAACCAATACAGGACCATTTCATTTCTTAGTTCTTTTAAAAAGAACTTATTTCTGTGTGATTCCTGACAATGCTGTAATTGATATATGTGTACACACCCATCTGTTATGATAAATGGTGCTATTTTATGGTCATTTAGGAAGTAAGGAATAGAAGGCAGATTGTGAGAAATTATATATGAAATGCAGCAATCAGTATCTCTCCAGGTTTCTACATAGATTTCATCACTATAGTAACAGAAACACAATGGTGAATACAATGGCAGCCTTATTTGAGAGAAAGAGGATAAGTTTCATGAGTGCAATCCCTTTTTAATATATTTCTGAACTCTCACAACATCACCAGATTTGGTAAAGATTAATTTCTGTCTTTTCCTGAGAATTTAGATATGATTTGGAAATCTCAGCTGTAAAATCCTTTTGCATTTCATGAACCCCTTCATTTAAGAATACAGCATGGGGGTTTGTTTGGTAACTGATCCTCATTTTCATGGCATAAGGATTCATCAATCAGAACCATTTCAACTGCATGATGTGGGAGAAGGGAGATGAAAACCAAATAGGAAGTGTTAATGCCTGGTTTGTAAAAACAGATCTGAATTCTTCATCTGGAAAAGAAAAAATATCAGTGTTGTGATGTCTTTCCTTCTCTGTTGGCTATTTGGGATATGCAATGTAGAATTATATAGTCCTTAATCAAAAGGAATGTTACACATTCTGAACAGCACCCTTCTAACTAAAATAGTAAATTACAGCTTTTCAATTGAAAGCATTGTAATTTCCAATGCCAACCAGCACAGGCTGGAACAAAGTATTTTGTAACTTCAGTGCAAGTAATATTTCAGTATAAAAATTATGGTAAATTTAGAATTGCTTAACTGACACAGTTTTACACAGACAAGATAAAGAACCTCATGCTCACCTTATCCTTTTTTTCCCCTCACTAGGATGAGGTTTATATAATAAATTTCCAATTTTTTGGAGATATATTGTTGATTTTGTTTGGTTAATAAAATTATCGTACGAAAACTCACCTCCCAGATGCTGCCTGTCAACTCAGGAGTTCTGTTCACCTGTGCGTGTTGAAGCTTTCCAGTGTTTGGGGATTTTTGATAACACAAGAGAAACTGAGACCCCCTGGCCAAGAGGGGAAATCCTCATAAATTGCTGTTTATGGGATGAGTATTAGCATATGTGGGATTTGTGGCCCAGTGTGAAACTGAGGGAATGATGCTGCAGAGAGCTCCCAGTGATTTATGAAGGCTGTTTACTGCACAGAGATTAGAATAGCTTTTATCATATATTACATTACTACTTTGCTTTAAAAGAATAGCTGAAGCCATTTTCTGACCCACATAATAGTGAAGTCTTAAATGGTATGAAGTAGCTAATTGGCATTTTTGTCAAAATAAAAGACCTAGAATAAAGGCATCTCATTTCCTTTTATCAGAGAATGAAATTATCTTTAAAAAAGAAATCATGATGATGTAAAATTCAGAGTCTTTTGAATGGATAATTGTTATTACAGAGTAACAGGAAATTGCTTTCTCTGTAAGTATGTATTAAAATAATTCTGTTACACACAGTAATCTCCAGCTTGCTAAATGGTCCGATGCACGTTTCCATCAGGAAAATTTGCTTATCACCTACTCAAATGGAAAAATATGGATTGTTCTTCCCTCTCCCCAGTGGCCTATCAGAATAATACTAAGAGAATTAGAGTAGTGAATGAAATAAAGTTGTAATATTAATATTTCTAACATTGCTTCATCAAGGAGCATTAGGTGTATCTAGAAATTTCCCTCACTGTTCCAGACACTGGATATTTACATGTTGAAAAGCCTTCTTTTTTTTTATATCCAATATATCCTTATTTTTTATGAAGAAGCGAAACACAATTTTGATTATCTGAGGTAAACCAGAGGCAGCTTTAGGTACTTGAAGATATCACACCCTGGAATTAAAGTCCAGATGGGTCAGAACAAACCACAGCCTTCAGGAGAGGCAGATTTTAAGGACCTAAACACAGAGTACAGTGGATGAGCTATTTAATACATAATAAGATGATTGACTAAAGCATCTGTTTGGCAGAGTGTGGTTATTTAGGGACTGTATTATTCATCAGACAGGAAGAGCTGAAAAAAACTTGAGTGTCAGGCACTGTCTAGAAAATGAGGTCCTCATTTTACAACACAAAATAATTGTAAAGGAAGATCTAAACTGCACAATCCCAGGTGATGCACTGGGAACCACACCCTTTATTCTTTCCACCTTACCTGGAGCAGAAGAGTTTCTCACTGCCTGCTCTCCTCAACAGTTTTCTGCAGGAATTTTCACTTTTTCCTCAGTAATCTTGACATTGTAATTCTGCACTTACGACGTGTTTCTGTGATGTCTTTTTTCAGCATCTCACCTCTGGTTTTGTGGTTTCCTGTCCAGTAGTGACCTTGCTGGCTCTTATAGTCTGTGGTACAACAGAAGTGAGCATATATATTTTTTAAAAATTTTTTCCCCAATTTTCATACCTTTTCAGTCAGTCTTTAAACTTCTTGAGCAACACGAGTGTGAAAAGAGGCCAAATTAATGGCCAAGGCATCAGTTCATTACCACAAATCTTTCCAATCCAGTGCCTCAAAACAGCTGAAGAGCCCCAGCCAGCCCTGCTGGTTTGAATTCAGCAGGTTCATTCCAGGTGGGATGTGTAAATCCTCTAAATGAGGGCCCCATACACCTGCTGTGCATAGTCTACCATTAAATCTGGGAACAGCAGCAAAAAATTGTTTGGGAAAGGAAGAGAAGTTTTCTGTACAAGAAACCACCTTAATCAAAGGATAACTCTCTGGGTATTTGCAAACTCTTGTGTCCTTTGAGCCACAAAGTTTAATTTATGATATTAAAAAATAATTAATTACCTTTTAAAATACATGAGAATATTTCCTTTTTTTAAAGTTATGCTTATGTGGAAATTAAGACCTTTTAAACATCAGTGATCAAGAACTTTCTTTAAAGAACAGCAGGAAATGACTAATACAAATATACAGTGAAACCATCCAGTCATTTACACAAAGGAATCTTCCTTCAGCTCTCTAATGGACTAATGCATGCTGGATTGTAATGGGGCTAATTTGCTCAACACCTACTTAAGGAGAAGGTGCTGGGGTGCCTGATTTTTCCCCTCTCTTGGGTCTGAAAAAGCAATATATTGCCTACATGAAAGCATCCGTGACACTTAGATAGATGCAGTGAGCTGCAGCCAATGCATAATTGGATGATGTTAAGAGAAGTGTCTGAAATTGCCTCTCAGAAGCCAGGCTTTAAAAGTCTATCAAATTCAGCAAACAGAATGGGAAAAAATGTCTAGGATTTGTTTCATCTCACTCTCACCTTTTCAAGCTAACACTGCAGCTTTGAGTCTGTGGCAACAGGAACACGAGACTGGAAGGTCAAAGGGATTTTCGCCTGCTGTGAAATGTGTAATGTTCAAATCACCCGCCACAAGTGTTTTTGTGAAAAAACAAGATAAAAGCAGGAGGAAGTAATAATCTGAAATAACACCAGTGTTTCAGCTGTGTAAGTCATCTTAATATCTCTTGCAAGATGTGAGCTTCACTGTCCTACAGAAGAGAAAGTTCAAGCCTCCTGTTGTCAACACCTGCTATGACATACTATGGACACACGAGCCTGTTTACACCTGTAAATCCCAAAACTGGATGTTTTCTTCCCAAATAAATCAAAGTTTGTGTAGTTGGGGGCACACTTTTATGTTATGAACATTTTCATTCTTATATACTCACAAGAAAACAAGCACTTGCTGGGTGCCAGCCATGAAACACATTCAACAAAAGATTTGTAGAGGCTGGATTAATTCTCATATCTTGTCCATCAGGTTTTCATCATGCAGTTTCTCAAAACACATAAAATATAAAGAAATTAAGGTCGGAAAAGGAAAAATATGGGAAAAGGGGAAAGGGAAAGAGAAGGAAATCCTTGTATTTATCCACAAGCTTCATACAACATCCCACTCAGTTACTGAGACTATTCAGTTCTGCTGAAACTGGATTCAGTTTCTTTTTCTCTGGGTGGGAGGTTGACTGCTGACATAAAGGATCTTTTCCTTTGCAAAAAAAAATTCAGTTCACACTACCAGAGCTGGTGCATCAGGGATTATTTTTTAAGGTAGCAAAATGTGGTGGTTTTCACACACACACACACAAAGGGTCCATAGGAATCTTTACAGCAATGTAGGTACACTGTTGGTACATAAAAACTTTTATTTGTGAGATGTTGGGGGCCATCAATAGTCTTTGGTTTCAAATTCAAGCAAAAGCTAAAGGTATGGTCTTAATAGCTGGGTTTGATTACATCCAAAAATCTCAAAATTATTGGGTTTTATGGGAATATGCAAGCATGCTCCCACTTTTCATTTACAGCACTAGGCAACTTTAGGACTCTCTTTATTCATTTTTTGGGGTACATGCACATGGGGTACATGATATATAATCACGTGTTTCCTAAGTGTTTGGGAAGGGCAGATTTTACAAGATTCCTAGGGATTTACTTTGCCTGGAGTCTGAGGCCAGTCAAAGCCTTTCCTCTCTACTTGGGGCAAAGGACTTGAAAATTCAACTTCAAATTTAGCAGAATTGGCACCAGGAAAAGGCCAATATAAACGCAGTAAATTCCTCTATGCTCTTCCACACCATAGAGAGATGGAATTAGACAAAAGCCTTGCAAGCAGGATGGAATAACATTTGGTTATGCAGAGAAGCAGGTTCACCACATCAACTTCATAAAACCAAGAAGTGTTTTCTGAGAAAATGGCTATTACTCCTCAGCCATTTACAGTGATCCTCTGCTTTAATCCATGAGAGATGGGCCCTGTGGAAGCAGTGGCCACAAAGCCAGGCTTGAAAATGTGCATTTTCCAGTGGGGAATGCCCACTGGGCATGGAGCACTGGCATGAGATGAGGGGAACAATGAGGTGGCACCTGGAAATGAAAGCCTCTGCCAACCCAGACCATTGTTTTCCCTTCACTACAGCTGAGTGTGGCATTCAAATCCATTCATTTGCATCACCAAACCTGGAAATATGGAGACAGATTTCAATTTACTTCTTATATATTATTCATGGCATGCTATGAAATATTATGGAGTTAATTTAATTGCACTGCAATTAAAATACCTGTTTCTGTGTACATAGGTAAACATGCAAAATTTAAAACCTTAAATGAAGATGGTTTAAAATCTGTTGTCACTGTTTCTATAAGCATTGAGATGAGGAAATAGGTTCTAAAATAATAAATTTTGCTTTTATCATTGCCTTGTCTTTAACAAATAGAAAAGCTTTTCTCTAATGTTTGCTCATTTGTATTCTTGACCTTGGATAATTTCAGGAAAAAGAACAGCCATGCCTGGTTCTCAGAGTCCAATAATCCAAGCAGATTTTTTCAGCTGTTCCAAGCATGGAGCATGAGATGTTTAATGTCAAATTTATTTATTTCAATATATTTGATTTTACATGGGATTTTGCTTCAGCAGAATAATACATAATATGCTGAAATCTGTGGTGGTAGCATTGCTCCCCTCCCACTCCCTCAGGCTGCACTGAGATCTCAGAAATGCTCATTAGGGCTCAGCCTTGATGAACAGCTCCTGGGCTGAGCTTATCAGGAACACTCTCAGGCTCCCAGGAACTTGGGCTGTCTAATGAACTCCTGCTTTTTAACCAACGGCCTTGGAAACTTATTTGTGTTGCCTGGATAACAGCCCAAGTGGAACAACATGTTTGCTATTGAACTTCCAAAGAAAGTTACCAACCCAAATTTTGTCCAGGACAGAAAATCATTCTGACTGAAGGCAAACCTCTTGCAACCCTATAAGCATCATCCAAAGTGAGACCCTTTGAGCTCTCCTGGTCACAGAGGGCTTGTTGGAACCCTGGTTACTGAGAATTTGAGACTTTCTGTGCTGGCAGGCACTGACCCCCAAGAGAACACTGCATCTGACCTGAGGCCCTGGAGAAGGCTTCCAAAATGGAATGACAGCACTGGGATTGTGGGTGTGGAGTTTGAATAGAAGTGTTTGATATCACAGGGGGCAAAACTTAGAGTATAAGGTTTCAGGGCAGTGGCTGGTCCTTCTTCACCTTCTCCATGGGTTTGGTGCTGTTGTGTGATTGGACAGAAAAGTCCCCATTGCGGGGCAGGGGTGGCTGTTATTGGGTTAAAAGTAAAAATAATTTAGGTGTCATTTCTTAATTGGACAGTTTATCCTTAAAAGGCCTTGCAGAGAGAGAGACAGGGCTCCATTTTTAGTTTGTCAGAGTGAAGTGCTGTAGAACTCAGGGTTTGTGAGACTGTAATATAGATAAGAACTAATAAACATCTGAGTGAACACGAAATACTGCCTGGAGCATTTAATCCCGACCCTGAACCTGGCAAAAAGAAGATAAAAACACAACAAGGGCTGTGGCCAGAATCTCCCTCTGGAGCTTGTGAACTCCCAAGGCTGCTGACTTCAGAGGGTCACTGCTGAAAGCTGCTGATGGGGCCTGGGCTGACACTCCCACTCCTCAAGGCTCAACATTTCATCTGCTGAGGAGATGCAAAGGCATCTGCCCTGAGCACTCCACTGAACCCCAGTGGAAACTTTCTCCTTGTACAGACTCCTTTAGGTTTGTGAGTGTGAGTGTGAATATTATACAGCAAACGTACCAGGAATGGTGCTCTTTTAGATTCATTAGAGTCCTGAGTAGGCCCAGAGCAAATTCTATAGAATCTTTTGTTAAATTGTTTAAATTAGGTTATCAATTAAACCCTGCTAAATTCAAATATTGTTGAAACCTTTAGGCCTAAACTGTTGGTCAAGTCCCGGGCCAAGTTTGGCAGGATGAGCCACTGTGAACCTTGTGACTCAACAGGAGGATTTCCCTTATTCCTTTTTTTCCTTTTGCTTTCCCAGCCTTACTCCTTGTCCATCCCTAGCCTCCACACAGGTCATTTTTTTTGATTTTAGTTTTAGACTGATTGATTTTAGATTTTAGCCTGATTTTTCTCTGTGTGCTTTAACCACCTAGTAAGTAGGAGAGTGAACCTTGCCAATGAACTTCATCACCCTTTCATATTGAACCTGCTTTTGCCAGTGATTCTTTGAGCAACCTAAAACACTCATTTATGGCAAAATCACAATACAAATATAAGGATTCACTTAGCAAAATACAGCAACACAAGATTTCAATCCCAATACCTGTGTGAGCTCCATTTTCCTCTTGTTGGTGGATTCCCAGGTGTATTAGAAAGTGCAGCTTGCACTGATTTTGCCCAGTCTTGTGCATTAATTCTCTCTTTCCTATCTGGATTTTTTGGGGTCTGTATTACTGCTTGTTTGTTAAGGGGTGAGCCCCCCATTTAGGAAAGTAAGGGACATTAATTACTACCCATCATATTTGATGTTCTGGCAGCCATGGGATCATCTGTCTTGTGCAGAGCTGGCAGACAAAACAATTTATGGGAGGAAGCTGAAGATAAGTGCAATGGACATAATGGACATAAGCACAAGTGTTTTATTGAATGGGATGTCAGAGACCCTGATAAATGAGTGATGGGCACCATGTATGTTTAGGAAGGAAATGTCATTCTCTAAAGATGCTGTGGTGGGATCCTGTTGCTTCTGGTTTTATTGTAGCTTACTGTTATCTCATTGAAAGGAGGAGAAATTCTCTGTACACCCTGTTCAGGATGGGATGGGGGGAAGGAACAGCTGGAAATATTTTGGTGACTTTCTGTGCACAGATGTTGGAGAATGTGTCTTCTCATGCAAACACAGATTTCTGGCTGCAGCAGTAAAAAAATATATCAAGTGAAGAATACAAGGATGGCTTTTTATTTGCCTTATCATGTCTGTGTTATTATTTCAGCCACAAGCACAATAAATAGGTAATTGGAGTAAGGGTATGAAATCTTTGCTGATAAATTCTGCAGAGACTGTTGAGACTGGTAGCATTATTAAAATACTACCTTCAGTTCTACCCTTTTTGTTTCAAGAAAGGCGTGAATATATAAAAGAAAACTTAGAAAAGGGCTTCTCTTTCTGTTGACTACTTTAAATTGTCCATAAGGACAAATTCTACCCAATGTTTGGGCAGCAAGGTAGGGTGGCTGTTGTCTGAAATCTAACGTGTGGATATCTAACTTTGGAATGCTCCTGCATAAACCAAACTTCCCTGGAAACTGGAGAGGAAACTCCAACTGCTCTCAGTCTGCCCAGAACTCGAACAGCTCTGCATTAAGGTAATGACTATCATTAAAATCAGCTTGGCCTGTCTTACCTGAACTCCATGGAACCACAAACCAGATAACTGCAACAGCTTTGCCCAAACAGCTATATTTTCCTGAGGATTTGCCAAAACATCTCTATTACTCTTTCAAAAGTCTCTGAAGATCAATAAAACCACTTACTAAGTTGATGGCTTTCACATATTTTCCCCGGAACTGGCAGAGCAAGGAGTCACAACTTGTGCCACCACATTCAGCTCTGACACCGTTCAGTACCTTCATCCAAATATATTTAATGGATGAGGGTGCTGAAGAAACTTGCAGAAAGAAATCTGACATGATGTTGTAGAAGTCACAGAGGACTCAGAATTCAGTTTCCAGGGGTGAGCAGGTGAGAAATCTCATGTTAATTTGCCCTAGAGACTAGAAGTGCATGTCCAAAATAGTATCAATTGATGGACTCCCAGGTTTTTGATTAAAGTGTCTATTTAGCCATAATATTTAAGTTCAAAAAGCATGTTGCTGCTGTCAGGCTTGCTTTTAGCTGGTGGTAGCTAATAAAAGTATTTAAACACAGTTCCTGCATCTTTGAAACTTTTACCATAAATATTGAATAATTTGTTCTACTTGGTTCCAGCACAACAGATCTCTTCTCTACCACTTCTAGCCATAACCCTGACCTTGGCCTAAAGCTGCTCAGGTTGTTTGGTGTGCTCTTCTTATGGGCATATTCACTCTAAACATTAATTATAAAAGGATATTTTGGGATGTCTTCCTGCACCACCCAAGTTGTGAGGATTTCTCATGTTGAGAGAGGATGTTTAGCTCACTGATGGCTTTGGACAGTGACACTGCAGATGACACACTTGTCAAGCACCTCTGGTAGGTTCAGGGATAAGATGAAATGATGAGATTCTCTTTCTGGTACCTTTCATAGAATCACAGAATGATTTTGGTTGAAAGGGACTGTAAAGTTCATCCAGTTCCCAGCTCCCTGCCATGGGCAGGGAACCCTTCCACTAGAGGTTATTTCTTTTCAAATAAACTTATTTACAAATGGGATCTCTTTTGAGTCCTGAGGAAACAGTGGATAGTGCAAACATTGCAAGGTGAGCAGTAACTGAGGAACTCCAGAAAGGCAAAGGACAATTTCCACAAGACCTTTGGGGAGCCTGCTCTGAGGGATACAGTGCTACCACAAAAGTAAGAAAAAACCTCTTTATTTCACAGAGGTCTGTTTCATTTTATTTCTACACAGGAACAGTGACACATGGAAATATAAAACAGAGATCTGCACCACCACTACGGAGGCAATGTTGGTTTGTAGTCTACTGCTGACCCTCAGAAATTCCCTGGGAGCTCTACAGTCACAGTGTTTCCTGACTGGATGGATCCACTATTCCTTTGTTTATGCTGTTCTCTGATTTAAGTATCAAGTTTCACAAACAGAAAGGAGTATTTTTCCTCTGTGTTCCAAGCATTCCTGAATTTCTCCCGGAGTCCACATAAATCCAGGCAGTTTTACCTGGAGGAATTCACAGTTCCAGATCAACAGAATTGTCAAAAGCTCCCACTTGTTCACTGCTTTGACTCATCACCATTTAGAGACTTGTTAAAGAAACTCTACATTGCTTCAGGAGCTAAACTGGCTTTTGGACAAATCCAGCAGGAAGAAGCTGCAACAGCTGGATATCACCATTCTCCTTCCAACCCTGCAACAGCCTGCTAAGGCAATTTTAATGTTTAAGCAACACTAAAGGATTAGTCAGACTTTTAAATTAGCCCCATGGTGAATTCAGGTGCTTTTGTATGTTGCTGAAGTGACATAATCACTAAGGATGTGTTCGTGATTTTGTCCAAAATTTCTGCCCTTGCACCAGATATAAAGTGTTCATCTTTGAAGTATTTCTAGGTATGGACAGAGAACCTGGTGTTGCATTCAAACAAATATTTTTAATTGCAAAGGTGAGAGGGATTAATGTTTAAAATTCTCTTACGTGGCTTTTTCAATCTTCCCTTCTTTTCCAATATGCAAGAACAAAGCAGTCTTACCTCTTCTCTAAGAAACATTTCCTTTTACAGTGCTATAGAGAAATGCTTGAACTGCCCCTCTGGAAAGTCCAAGCACAGGATAACAATTTTATTTTTTTTCACAACCATTAAGGTCTGTAAGACACCAGAACAGTCAGCAAACAAGGATTTACTGAGGCCTGTGGCTAACTTGAAAGCCCAGGACAGAAAAAAAGACACTTGTGACACTTTCTTCTGAACAATTTAGAATTAATTTCATACCTCTATGCAGAAGTGTGAGTTTCACCTGTTTCACTGAAGACTGGCCACATCCTAAACCACAGTAAATGCTGCCATCTAATGGAGCCTGATCGCTGAACAAAAGCTGTTGGTTCATTCCAGAGCTCATTCCAGCTCACACTGAATAAAATTTATAGTTTCACCTGACCAGCATCACTGTGCATGAAACAATCCAGGCTGGACAGGAGACAAACCCAGCTGGTACCTCTGCATCCCCCTGGCCAGGGCTGCTGACCCCTGGGTTCTCCTGAGAGCTCTGCAGACCTTTTTTTTATGAACAGAAACTGGTTCTGAAAGTCATCATAGAATCATTAAGGTTGGAAAAGACCCCCAAGATCATCAAGTCCACCCTTTGATTGAACACCTCCATGCCCACTAAGCCACAGCACCAAGTGCCACTTTCACTCATTTTTTAACACTTCCAGGGACAGGGACTCCACCACTTCCCTGGAGAGGCTGTTCCAATGTTTGACCATAATAAATCTAGTTCTTTAACTCTTATAGCTTGTCTGTACCTTTATTTGTCTTGAAAATAGCTTAGTTTTGACTAAAGCTGCTCTATTTTAATAGTCTTTAACAAGGTAAATGACAGTAAAAATTCATTACCTGATTGTTCTTGAAATTCTTGGCCTGAAAATGCCAAATCTTCTATGCCTCCCTGTGAATAGCAAAATATTTTCAGTTTTCTTGTGCTAATAGGTAGCTACTTTGGGAAAATTATATTACTGTTGTTCTACCCCTCAATAATAGATTATGTCTTATAATAAATGAAATTGAAGATACTTCTTAGAAAATAGACAAAAAACATTGTAAGCATCTGCAGTCTTTATTGAAGAATCTAAATGAGTCTTGTTCCAAACTGAAAAAAAATACCAGCAAAATATTATTACACATCATTCATACTTTTTTTTTTCAGAATCAATGAAATAAATGTTTTCTTTAACTTTTATAAATGCTACCTCACAACATACACCATGAACTTCTATTCAGATTACTAAGTAGTGCTTTCGGGGGATAAAGTATAAATATGGAATTTTATGTACAATTATTCCTTTCTCAAAACAATATCTCTTGCACAACATTCTTTGCTTTTGATTATGATTTTTTTTTGATTATGACAATTTTGATTATGACAATTTTCATACACTGGATGATACAAAGAACAAATTATGTACAACTTTGCACAGGCAACTGAGAATGATCTGTTAAATCCCTTTAGGTGTTTGTGTAAAGACACCTCAAAAATTCTGAGGCATAAACAAATCCATTCAAAGACATTAGGAGGAGGATGGTCCAAAACCATCAAAATTAGAGGCTGATTATACTCAAGTATCTTGAGTGAGCTCTTTTACAGAAGTGCAGTTATTACTTAATTTTGCTAAAATAAAGCCTGTTTGGAAAAATTGGTTCTCCCTAAAGACATATACCTTTTTCTACATACTTGTGTGTTTATAAATAAGTGCTTACAACTGATCTTCTACAGACTTCTTGTGTAAACACATGAACAAATATAAAAGTGACAGTGAAAGTGAAAAAATTAACTCACCAGCTCCAGTAGCTGAGGAAAAAAATTCCATGGTTTGATTTTCATCTAATATTTATGACATAGTTGTTCACATCTTAAGTGCTTTAAGGAGCATTTGTAAATCTGAACAATTACAATACTTGAAGGCTGCCAGTATTATTCTAAGTTTAGAGTATTTGTGAGATCAAAATATGGTCTCCATCTGCAAATAAGTGACATTGGTTTAATTGGAAATGCTGGGCAACCTCATGTGTCAAGCTTATTGCTGTCTGTCTCAGCAAAGCCATCAAAAAATGAAGGGAGGGATATGGAAGAAGCAGGACGTAATTTATCTACCTTCCTACTGTGATTTCCATTAAGCAGTGATCCAAGAAGGCTTGGCTTGTCCTGTATTTCTCGTTCAAAGACAGCACTGTTATGTTTACAATGGTATAAGGACACACTTTCAAGAGAACGTTGTCTCAAATACCTCCTGAAGGCCCTTTGAATAACAAGAGCTGACACCTCCTCTTGTTTTCTTTTAAGGGTGGAAGAAATTGGGCTGTAACAACTTTTAGATGGATTTCCAGCTGCAATCTTTTCTTCCATGTTTAATTCAAGACTCTCCAAATCTCCAGATTCTCCCAAGACCCTTTTAGTGAAAGCCAGCAAGATATCCAAGCAGTGGATCTTATCTCCACTAACTATAGGGATGTCCATGGATATGAGCTGGATTTTATTAGGCTTTGGAATGCGCAAGGGCTCTGCCAGTGCATTTGCAAAGTCTGAAAGAGCAGAATAATCTATAAACTGCGTTGCCAGAGGGTCAAACTTTGCCCATGTTTCATAAAACATATCAAAGTCATCCTCACAAAGGGGATCTGTGCTTTCCTCAGTGGCAACACTGAAGTTCTCTAAAATGACAGCTATGTACATATTTACAACAATGAGAAACGATATAATGACATAGCTTACAAAATAAAAAATACCAAAGCCCCTATTTATGCAATTAATTTTCTCTGTCCCTGTTACATTTAACTGGGGAGCACATGTATCAGATCCTTTTAGCACAGGGGCCAGAAGACCATCCCAGCCAGCTGATGTGGTAATTTGGAAGAGGCAGAGAATGCTTCCACAAAATGTCTTGAAGTTGAAAATGTCATCAATCCCACCCTCTGAGCCGAGACAGGCGAAGCTTGCCATGCCCACGATAGCATAAATGAACATAATCAGGAAAAGCAAAAGGCCAATGTTGACCAGTGCAGGAAGAGACATCAGCAATGCAAAAAGAAGAGTTCTGATTCCTTTGGCTTTGCGAATTATCCTCAGGATTCGGCCAACTCGTGCCAAACGAAGAGTTCTCAAAACCGTAGGGGAGAAGAAAGATTTAAATACTTCAGAAACTCCAAGACCTTTGAAAGGAAAAAGAAAACAAAACGTTGCCAAGTCAAGTTAGTCAAATTAATGACTGTTTTTTTATATTCTGTGCTTTAGGTGTCAGAAGTAACAGTACACTGCTCTCAATATAATCATCAGTTCTGAAACTGCTCAGATAAAAGCTTAGGTAAAGAAAGAAAAATTATAATATCTTTCAATATTAAAGAGGCATCAAGATTTCTGCATAGTTTGGAAGCTGTGTTCTTCTGGGGAGTGAACTTATGCATTCATTGCTCAAGTACCTAAAGAATCCTTTAAAATCCACTCATGTCCTGTGCTAGAAGCTCTGGGACTGTCTCTGAGCCAGAGTCTGAGTGCTGCTTCTTCTGCAGGCCTAAGCCTAAATGTGCGACTCTGACTAATGCTTGGCACTCAAATGAGATCAGAGAAGAGCAAGAAGAAAATAAAGGAAAACTGCCTCTCAGTGTTTATCCCCACAACACCTCATTCTATGACCCTACTATCACAGTAATGACACGGTAGCAATGCAAACAATTACAAACAAAAGAGTTAAGAAGTAATTTTTCTGGGTTGTACAGGATAGCAAAAGGCTACCATGCTTAGGCAAGAAGCAGAGAGCTCAGAGCAGTTTTTCTTTGCCATCCTTTATTATATGATCTGACCTGAGTCTGAGTAGGAAGAACAAACAAAATAAACTGTACGAGAAACTAGAGCTGTAATGACCCTTTGCAGAGAAAATGATCAGCACCTAGTCTTATTTAAAGAGCCAGTTTTAATAATTTTTTTCAGTCACAAATAGTGGTCCAGATTTAGAATGGTGTTGAGCAACCAAATCTTCCTGAGCTTTCCAAATCTGCAACGGGGCTCTGCCTTCTTAAGAGGAAGTCCTGGAAAATTAAATTAATTCCCATTTTTGATGCAAATGCATTTTTGAACCTGAATTTCCTTTTACTGTGAAAACAACAGCTAACTTGACAACATGTAAATTGAAAGCATAAAACATCAGACAACAGTTTAAGTACAATAACTTTAAAAATATGCTACTGAATTAAATTAATATTCTGTTAAATCCTCAATAAAAATCATACTTAAAAAAATTTGAAAACTCCATTTACCTTTCAGTACTCTGCAAAAAATAAAAGGGAAAACAAAACCACATCCTTTTAGAAGGAATCACTTAGCAGATAGTTTGAAATAGTACAATTGATCTGGAATTTGTTTATGAAACACATGTAGGTGGTTACTTCAAACTGGAATTTGGCTTAACATTGGTGAGACACATTACCTGACCTAATGATTGATACTTACTCACTATTGAAAGGATCACAACAGTGAAATCAAACACATTCCAGCCGTTTACAAAGTAGTAGTGCCTTAAGGCCAGTATTTTTATGACACATTCTGCAGTGAATACAGCCACAAAAAAATAGTTTATCTTATTAAGAACATCCCTGGTGCTTTGTTGGTTGTCTTCTGCCATCATAACGATCATATTTAGACAGATGAAAATCACAATGGTGATGTCAAAAGCTTTGTGAGATACGATGTCAAACAGCAATCCTAGGAATGCATTCTGTGGAGAAAATGAGGACTACTTAATGCCACTTCTGAGACTCAGCCTGCATTCAAATATATTTGTGCTTAGAAAAGGAATTTAAGATAACATAAATTAACAACAAGCTACTAGAAGCATTTTTTGGTGATTTCTTTAGACCCTCAAAGAAAACTCACCATACTTTCTGTATTTCCAGGTGTCGTGCAAGCACATTGGCTTAGAAAAAAATATATAGAAGGAAAACATTCAGAGTACATTGTGATTGCTCTTTTAATAGAAATACTTATTGAAGCAGATATTTTAGGATAAGCAATTCTAATTAAAATGTCATAAGCAGGAAAAACTCGGAATAGTTACTGTGCAAAGCCAGGCCTGTAATTAAATTTAAGAAAATGTAGGAAATAAAGCATAAGATTATTTAAAAGCAAATAACAGCCATGGGGCATGTACCACTCTCTATTCATTCTCACCTGCAATAATCCAATCTAGTTACAGAAGAAACATCGTGCAACCTAAATAACCAAGATCACGTTATGAATATCAAATACTTAATATGAACTGGTTTAAAAAATTGTACATTTGAGTAGGTGATATATAGGTTGCAAATTTCCTTTATTAATACCCTCAAAGATGACTGTGTTGGATGGAATTTTTAAATGAAAGAGAGTAAAATCTAAATAATATATTAACTGAGGAAGATGAGGGGCTCTAATGCAAAGTTTATTTCCCAGTTCCTGGCTGCTGAGTTTAAATATCATTATCTTTATCCTCTGTCATATTCTTCTTAAGGTGATCTCACCGATGGTCTTGGGATGGGTTTTTGGGGTTTCTTGGATCCAAGTTTTTTTAGGGCATTATAGTACTTTTTCTGTTCCTCAGTCAAAAATAGATCTTTTCCACCTAAGTAAAGAAGAAAAACATTGTTGTTCAGATGAAGTCAAATAAATACCAACAGATTTATGTTAAAGACAGTAAGTTACAGTTGTAACGAGTGGGACCTAAGAGAGCACAGAGACCAAATGTGTCTTCACCATTTCTCCTTTTCCCCTTGATCTTTGATCTGATCTGGGTTGACCATGAAAGTCAAGTCCAAGCAGTGATCCCAAGTCAGTTCCCTCAGGGGTGAGAGCCTTTCTGAAGTTTTGCAAATCTACTTCCTGCTTTCAAAATTACATAAGATTCATCAAGAAGTAGAATATTTTATACTTTTGGGAAAGGCAGCAGCAGAAGTAGCTTGCTGGACTAGCAAGTAAATAGAGGATGATGAATAAGTATTTTGGGACCAAGTTCTATGGGGGGTTCCTGGCAATGAATTTCATATTACCATCCACACCACCTGTATTACTGAGAAATCACTTGGAGCCCAGTAATCAGAAATCATTCATCATAAAAGCATTGAGTAAGCAGCATTTTGTACAGCAAACACATAACAATGTTCAGCAGGGCATCTCCAATTGGAATCACTCCAGCAAAACCTCTGAAAATTCCACTTAACTTCACTACAAGGAATCTCAGCAAAAAGCCCAAAGAAGCAGAAAAGAAATGAAAGAGAAAAATAAAAAAAAAGTCAGTTACAGCATGTACTAAGAAAAGAAAAAAAGTGTTACATCCACATAAACTTCTAGCAAATGTTCAAGCTTATAAACTACTTAACCTTTTCATCTATTGGGATTATTTTAACAGGGACTTTGTTATAAAAGGAAATTCTTACAGTGAAGTGGGACTGCTGTTCCTCAATCCCTGTACAGCCTTTCTCTGTCCAAATTCAGAGAACAGAAGAATTTCTTGTGGGTTTTATTTCTATCTTACTCTACCAAAGGCAGTAATGCTTTGACACTTGGTGTGTAAGTCAGCCTATGGAAATAGTAAATTATTCCACTAGAAATTCTGTCTTCCAAATGGGAACCTTGAAATTGCACACCTCCTGGTGGGGTCTGCTTTTCTGGTATTTTTTCAATGAGCAAGATGCATATTTGTTGTAGGACTTCCAAGTGGATTAATTGACACAATTTCCCTCAATGTTCTGGATACTTTAAACCCTTAAATGAGTCAGGACAGAACTTAGTTGATAAACAAGCTTGGCACAAGGAAGGTGAAGTATTCAAAGGAGGGATGACTGTTGCTTTTCTTGGCTGCATTTTCCATTCTAAGCTTTTGCCTTCCATTTCTTACTGAATAATAAGAACAAGGACTATAACAACTATGAGGACAAAAGTGGAAGCAGTCACTGCTTCATGGGCTTTAAGCAGCCTTTAAATTTCTACACAGCCTCCTCCTGGGGACATGGCTTGGATCCCAATGCAGAATTTTTTTAAAACCTCACTAAAATGATCTGTAAGTTTATTTTGTAGATAGAGGTCTTTTTAAAGTGTAGCTTGTTTTAGGATAAGTTCTGTTAACAAGACCTTTTCAAGGTTCTTTACCAGGAAAGCAGAGGTTACACCTTCCATGACTGTTTCTTCATGACTGATTACCCTGCTCACATTTGTCAGCAAAAAGGGTTATTCTGTTCCCCAAAGCAAATCTTCAAAGCAGAAGAATCCCACTCTCCTGTAGCAAAGTCTAGGTAACTATTTTGACTTCTCATTTCTAAAGCTACTCACTCCTTCCTCCTCGTCCTCTACTTAGAAAAAATTCAGGACTTAGCAGGAAAACAGAATTCACAGGTAAAAGCCTTGAGGAAGAGGGGATTCCTGTTTTCAAAACTTGGTTTGAAATGTTATTATTTTACATTTATCTAGTCAAACACTTATTTCAAAATGTTAGACCTCTAGATGTCAAGCCAGCAATCACTTAATCAAATTGGGATTACAGGAGACCATGGGTTTGCTCTTGTAGTACTTATCTTTTTCCTTTGCTGGTTAAAATTGCTGATAACCACTCCAATGAAAAGGTTCAGCATGAAGAAAGATCCAAGAATAATGAAATTCACAAAGAACACATACATTTGTAAGCGTGCTTCAAACCGTGGCTGCTGACCCATCTGTTAAAAAAAAACCAAACCAGAAAAAAATAATATTGGTAAAAATGAGATAATCTAAGCTTTAGCATTTCCAATATATTATAGTAGATCTTTTTTATTGTCATGAGGGATAAATTATTTCTACACATTTAAACCTTTATCTAGATGTACAAGTAGAACAACTGTCTTGCTCTATCTTGTTACTGTTATAAAGATGATGAAAAACAAAGCCAAATCCTGCTCTAGCAAATTTTTTAGTAATAAATAAACAATTTCAATCAGAAGGGATCCTGTGAATGCCCTGATTAGAAAAACAGCTCAGATTAAACCTAATTCCATCCTTTGGGATGTTATCCCAGGCAAGAAGCAATTTAAACCATCCATACAAGGAACAATATTGTTATTTAGCAGCAATTTAACTACAGTCAAGAGTCCAGTGATGGAATGAGCAAGAAAAACTGCAAAGTCAAGTAAATATAGAAAAGTTAAAACACACTGTGGTAGTATGAGAGTGAGAAACAGGACATACAAATGGGGAAGAAATAGTGAGGGTGTCAAATGTAGGGAAGAAAACCTTCTCAAAGAACTGATAAAGCTGCAGGCTGTTTCAGTTCTACTGCACATGTTTAAAAAGGAAGAGAATTTGATTCAGAAGCACAATCATATTCTGTTTCCAAATCAGACTTGTACAAAATTGTATATTATTTTGCCCTCTTTTTGTGTGGTACCACACTATTGTGACCAGTTTCTTTTATCTAAGTTTTAGATATTTGGTACTCCCAGTATTATTGTTTCACTGTGTAGCTGGATGCACTCATCCACTTGTATTTTTGACCTGATGTTGCAAACAAAGCAGAAAAACTAACTGTATGGATAGAACAGGGAAGAAGGAAAGGGAAAAGAACTAAAATTTCATTTCCGTGACATACCTCACGTGAATCCACTGCTGCATACATAATATCCATCCAACCTTTAAAAGTTGCCTGAAAGAAAATGCATTGTTTATTATAACTAAGAAAAAAATAGCTATTGCTAATATAAATGTGTTAATCGCTGTGGAAATAATGAGAAGTGTGCTATAAAAAATATGCATCAATTCTAAGATATGCTTGGAAGTATGATTCACTGGAGTTTATTACAGAGAAGAAAAAATATCCTGAAAAGAAAACAAAAGAAAAGTCATGATTCATGTCAAATGCTTTAATGCTAACTCTTGTTAAATTGAAACTTTTGTGAAAACAAAAGAACACTTAAAGTTTCAGCTTAAATAGCAAATATAACTTAAAATTATAAGAACCATTTCTAATAAAACAGCAGACAGTTCCATCCTACAATTTTTATCAATCATAGAACATTTTGGAGGATCCAGAGCAAAGAACTTTTTCTAGAAAAGATACAGGGATAACAGAGACTTTTTAAAAATGCCTTTCTCTCCTTTGTTGTGCTTTTAGGGAGCTCAGTGAATTAGCATCCCAACACTTCAAGGACTTTTACAAGAAAAGAAGACGTAGAATTCTAAATAAATTGGTCCATGAGTTTTCTTTCTTATCCACTCTCAACTAGGGAAAACAAGAATAACTTTAAATAGAGTAACAGGCAGACTATTTCAGGCTTAGTTTGTTCATCAAAATTAAAACAGAAGTGAAATTTAAAACAAAATTGAAAAGCTGTGAAAGAGTTCTTGATTTTAACAAAAGGCTGCATGTGCTCAAGTGTTCTTTAGGAGGAAGTGAGCAGCTCATAGATAAGGAAAATATTCATGGAAGCTAAAAAATCCTCAGTTTCAGTGAGATAAACAGAAGCATAGTGGTGTGCCTTGGTTGGGCTGCTCAACCCATTCCTTGAGGAAAACAAAAATGAGCATGTTTTTATAGAACTTACCACTTGGAGCAGAGCCAAGTATCCCATGGCAACATTATCAAAATTTACAGCACTATTTGTCCATGTCCCATTGTGGAAAATACAATCATTTTTGTCATTAATGAAATCAGCACTTTCTTTTTTGAGTATGCATTTCCAAAATCTGCCTCCTAACAACTTTACTCCTAGAACATTAAAAAGAAGCCAAAAGACAATGCAGACGAGCAGAACGTTGAAGATTGAGGGGATGGCTCCAAGGAGTGCATTCAAAACAACCTGAATGAAAGGAATGCAAATAATTAATTATTTGCATTCAACAGACCTTTTTTCACAGAAAGCCACTGATTTTTTTTCTTCTTCTGTATCTATTGAAAATTCTCATCCATGTAAAAACCCAGACTCCAACCCCAGTTTTTACCTTTATCCCTTCAAATCTTGACAAAGCTCGTAGAGGCCGCAGTGCTCTGAAAGTCCTGAGGGATTTCAGGCTGGTCCCAGAGGAACAAGGTGATGAATCTTCAGAAACAGAATTTTGTCCCCAGGAAGCAAAGGACAGCTGTGTTCATTGAATTGGAACCAGGATCATTAAATGGCATACAAAATTTTATTTTATTTATATTAGTAGACAATCCTAAGACAAATGTTACAGTATATTTCACCACTAAGTCAAATTAAGAAAATACGCATTCAAAGTTGTCACAATATAATTTTACTTCATTCTTTTCTAACATATTTTAAAAAATTGAATTAATTCTAATTTGATTTTTTAACAGTTCATATAATTTTGTTTAATAGTAGTATAACAGTCAAATTGCTAACTATGATACTTCCATACACTAGCAGACCAGAATGGTTTATTCAAATAAAATACTCCCATTTTCTACATAGTTATTCTCAAAAGTGTATACAGGAATTTGTTATCATAGCTGAGGATGGGGATGTGGAAACAATTTTTTTTTTTTAAATATATCTGGTTCATTTTAGATATTTCTAAGAGAGAAATGAATACATTAAAAATAATTTCAATAATTAGGTTTTTTCACTCTTCATTATTTGTCTCTTCCTTCTTATTTGAATTTGTTTCCTCATTGTTCAGCAATTGGATATTTCCATGCTTATCCTCTGTTTTGGACTGCTATTTACATTAGAAAACTGTAACTGCTCAAGTATTCCTTACAAATAGTCATAATGTTAGACCTTTCTTTTGAAATTTTCTAGTGCTTCACAACTTTCAATGCTGACTATCCTGAGTCTATCAAAAGCTACACTGATGTTACAAGTCAGCAGTTTAGACATCCTTATTTTGAAATATTTAACTTCAGAACAGTCCCAGTGTGATGTTGACACGAAAAATGTTTCATTTTCATACAGCAATACTATAATATTTAACATTTTCTATATTCAGAGCAAATGCATATGTATTGAACACTGCACTTATCTCAATCTTGGTGATTCCAGCATTTCTCTTTAGGGCAGTGCAAAGCAAGATACTTCCCCATTTTTAATTCCCTGGTAAATTATTTCTCCATGCTTTTCAACTGTCTTTGCCATCTACATTTCTTCTCCTTCAAGGAAGGAACTCTTTCTTTTTTTTCTGTTTCTAAATTCCAAAATCACAGATTTGGTTTGGCTTGGAAGGAGCCTTTAAGGTCATCTAGTCCAGAACTGTCAGTAGCTTCACATTTTCTACTGTCTTCATCAATTTATTTTAATTTTATTTCTGATCACTAACTGAACTCTCTCTCTACAACTGAAAAGGTTTTTAGAGCCATCATGGTCCTCAGTGATGGTGATACCTAATAAAATTTTCTTCAGCAACTTCTTGATTACTGCTGACAATTTCCATTTAAAGTCCTAAAGCCTCTTTTGGATTGAAGGTTTTTCAGCTTTTGGAAAGTGTCTTTAAGACTGGTATTAATTCATAATCAGAATTTACAGGTAGTTCTCTAGATAGAAAATATCAAAAATTAAAATGTATGAAAAGCTGAGTATAACACTTACACACACAATGATGAAGTCAAGCAAACACCAAGAATTTGTGAAATAACTGTGCAAACCAAAAGCTACCCATTTCAGAAGCATCTCAGTAAAAAAGACGTAGGTAAATATGATATCAGCATAATCTAGGATAATTTTCACTTTTTGCCTCTTCTGCAGGTGAACATCTTCAAATGCCTGGAATTTCAGAATTCAGTTTTAAAACAGGTCAATAGTTTTATGGAAGATTATTTTTGAATTGCACAAGAATAAATAGTTTGGCTTATTATAACCATTTCATATTAAATTACGGACAACCACCACTTATTTTTTCTACTTAAAAGTAAAAAAGTAGATTTTAAAATAAGTACAATCTCATTTTCACACTGACTGAAAAACCTCATACTTTCATGTTTTTATGTTCAACGCTTCAAAAAATGTCTGACAAGGGTCAATTGTGGCTAAAAGATTTTGGCTTGCCAAGGTAGTTGAGAATTTTGAAGGGGTCAGTCTAAAATTCTTCACAAAAAAGCCTAAATTGAACACATTAACCAGTGTCTGTCAGACTCTGACCTTCTGAAAGAGTCAAGTTGAGTCGTCCTGCAGAGTTGTAATACAGACATGGAAAAATGTGACAAACACATCATCTGGAACTGCTCATTCCTGAAATTGCATGTTTTTGCACCTAAACCTTGACCTTGAGGTTTTAAGAAAATGTTTCACTGATTGCTGTCGCTGTCGTTCACATCATTGTTTGCTCATGTTTAAGGTATTTGCTGCCTTGCTAATGTATTTTAATTTTTTTTTATATTCCCAATCTACTCCCAATTGCTTTTAACACCTTGCATTATTTCCTCACCGAGCCTTTGGCAATGTCTGTAATTTTCCTTTCATCCACTTTTCCCTTGCTTTTCTAAGCATTCTTTGTGTGATCACCATCTCATTTAATTTCACTACAAGCCATAGACATGTGTGATGGTCTGGTGCTCATTCATACTCATTCAGAAAATTTCATATCAGTAAACTTTATAAACAAGCAAAAAGTGGGCAAATCCCTTTTTGCAAGAGGGCAAGTGTATCTTAGAAATGGGAAAGTTCTCAACACTGCAAATCATCTTTGATGACAAGAAATTGTTATTGTTTTGTTATTTTGTGCCTGGGTACCAACTAACTTTTTGTTTAACAGGACATTGAAAATAACTCACTTTCCTTCCTTACTTCAGTTTGGCTCCCCATGAACACAGAGGAGCCCTCACTGGAACCCCAGGGAGTTCCCCTGGAGGTTTTGTCAGGAGAGTTTTAAAGCAGACAGCTCAAATCACCAGTTCAGGAAACAAGCTGAATGTAATGTACACAGAACTGACTTTAGTTGGAAATTCTGACATCTCCCACATAGATCACCTTCAGACTATTTGGTTATGTTCCTTCTGCATTATGTAATATTTTATTTGACAAGTTACTTTCAGTAGACTGTGAATATACTTTCAAACAAAATAATTCTTCCCCCATTCTCCAGTAGAAATATGGATATGATCAGAGTAGCAATGAAATATTACCTCACCTGTGATTCTACAGCCACCTTCACTTTTAGCTTCTGATCATAATGTTTGGATGATTTTTAATCTATATTTTTACTGAGTAGTTAGTTTCCTTTACAAATTTAGAAGTGCTATTATTTTTTCAAGCTTTCCTAAGTCATTTCAGATTCTGGTTTAGCCTTGTAATTAACACAAAAGTGCAAAGAACTGTTCAATGAAGAACTATGACTCCATGCATTTAAATCTGTCTATTTAAATAGCTTATCCAAGTGGAGAAAAGCATTATAACTCCTAAAGGTTATATTTATTACACTCTTGTCTCTCCCTGGGGAAAGGAATGTTATAGTAGAAGAAATCAATTCAATACTATTCCTTTACTGACAACAATTAATTCAAAAGTGGAGAAATTAAATGCAATTTACCAGTGCTGCGCTGCTCAATACAATCATAAAAACCATAAAATATTCAAACCCGCTATGGTTAACGATTCTGTAGCAGGTTTTTCTAAAGTTCCACCAAGTTCTGCCTGGAAACTTTGTGATATCCACTGCACAACATGGGAAACACTTAACACAACCTGAAAAGAGAGAGAACAGCATATTGGTTCAATGGAAAATGTTGAGATATGGATTTAAAAAGTATAAAACATGTAAAAAAGGGCTTTTACATATTATGGGAAGAATGTCCTCTTTTATCTATGAGGTGATGCTGTTATTGAAATGATCTGAAGCTAAAGAAAAGACAAAATTTTTATGCCAAAATAATCTCTTTTAATAAAGCAACACATACATGGAATAACAGACATCTTTTTGTGTCCTTCTGCAGAAAGGTTTGTGGGCACAAAAGCAGCCTTTACTTCTATTAAAATGTGTTTATTTTCTGCATTTTTACTCTTTTTTTTTTATTTTGAAAAGAGATATTACCTTACTAGCAGGTCAGTAAATTATTATTTTTACTAATTATTTCCCTTTATTGCACTGCACAGACATTACATCTGGACTCTGTTCACTGCCCTGTGCCAGAAACACTCTTCATTAATCTGTAAAGGCAGCAGGATTGAACCAACAGAGTCAACAGAGTCTAAGGAGAAGTTCAGGTGATCAAAGCCAGATATCCACACTGGGATGAGCAGGCAAACAGTTCCTGCTAACCTGGACATGCCCCAAATGGATATTTTTGAACACTAGTTCACTTGGCATTAGTGCAATACCAAGAAAAAAAGGATTCCTACTTTCTACAAAGCAGTCCTTAGGCAGCTGTGAGTTTTTAGTGTGGGAGAACATCTCCAGAAGAGCAACAGGATCCACAGTGCTGGCTTCAGAAAAGCTACGAACACCATGATATTTCTGCAGAGGAGGAGTAAGAAAATTATTTATTTGCTTTTCATTAATACGGTTAACAAACCTAAAATAAATGAAAATTATCATTTCCTCTCCCTCCCCAAAAGAAATTGGTAGTGTATAAATTATCTTAATGTTGCTGAACGACCAAAATAAGTTATAGATAATAGGACAGAAAAAGGCAATCCCTACTTTTTGCTTCCATCACTTTATTTTAACAAGTTTCTTAGTTTCTTTTAGTCAAATACAGTGGACTTGCAGGAAGGGAAATGCTTAGAAAAGATTATATTATGCTACAGTTTTAGAGAAAACACAGATTTCTTCAGGCCAATCTATTTTTAGACATAAAAATCATGTCTCAAAAGGCTTGAAGAGGGGACGGCCCAGCATATTCCACAAAATTATAAAAGCTATAATTACCTCTTTTTGCTCTTTCTTTGGGTGTGTTACTGTGAAAACATTTACAGTTTCAGAAGTCCCAGAGCTCTGATTGAAGCTGTTTGAATTCCGCCACTGTTCCCTGTGTCTTAATTTGTCTCCCTGCATGAAATAATGCAAATCAGTTATTTTCCACTTTTTTTTTTTTCTGGCAGTCATTCTTGAAAGGCAAAATTATTTAAAAGAATGTAAAATATCCATGAAGTTTAGACTCATATAATCACAGAATGATTAGGGTGTTTGGTTTGGAAGGGGCCTTAAAGATCATGTAGTTTCAACCCCTCTGCCATGAGCAGAAAATCTTTCACTAGCAAGTTTTTCTTTTTATAAATAATTAAATGGTTTTCCTAAAATGCTTGCAAAAGATTTATGCTTCCAGTTATAGGCAGAAGATCTAAGTGATCAGAATCAGTCCTCAGTCCCGTTGACACTTCAAATTCCAAAAAATATCAGATTCCACTGCAGCCGGGAATGAATTTCTCACATCAAATGCTTACGGGCAAGATTTCTGAAACAGCCACGGATGATTCTAAGGTGATCAGCAATTTTTGTTTCCTTGAGAATTTGTCCAAAGATATTGCACTGATACTGCTTCCTAATACGACCAAAACCATACAAAATGAATCCTGGAAGTCCACCTAGACACTAACCCTGTGCTAACCCATCCAAAAAGAGATCCCTTCAACCCTAACAATTCTGTGATTCTGTGAAAAGAGTTCCTATAGCTCCTGTGCCATATTTGACAATCCTGTGTGGTTGTGACAGACACCTGAAATATCTCCAATCTCCCTAAATGCCTCTGTACAGCTGTCATGGCAGTAAAAATCTCTCACTCACATGCAGAAAGACTTGAGCTTTATGTTGCCCAACACAACAAAATCAAGAGATATAAAGGGGAGTCAAAAGTACCATGGAAGTGAATAGGTTATTATAAAAAACCCAAACAATACTAAGAGTTTATTTTTTATGGTGTAGCTTTTGTTTACATTCCCTTTGGATTCCATGCAACTGAGAAGCAATATATAATCAACACAAGAAGTCTGCCTTCCAAAAATCCAGGTGTAAGGCAAAGGAGACAAAAAGAAAGAATGTCTGTCTTGATCAAACTTTGGTTATCAATTGACAGCAATAACTGGAAACAAAACAGTCAGAAGCAGAATTTTGGTTGCTATTGAGGAGAATGATGAAAAAATGAATATTCAACATATCTTTGAAGAACCAAGACTATTTGGTAGCCCTTGTACTAGAAGAACAAAGAAAGTAAAATTGCAGAAATGACAGAATAATATTTACTGGTGTGTCTGTATTTACAGATGCAAGTCACAATAATTTTTCAAATACCAACATTCATTACCTGTTGTCTGTATTCTACAGCTGTGTGCAAAATGTGCCCATCATCACCTTCATTGGTGTAAGTTTCTGCTGCTGTAATGGGAACACAGGTACTGGGGCTGGTCAAAATTCCTTCATATTTCCTTGCTAGTGAGGAACTCTCTTCCATATGGCAATCCTCTATATCAAAGCAGCTGCTGTCTATATATAATTTTCTGACATCTGTCATGGCATAATTAGTGACCTCTATGCCCTTCCCAGAAACTTCTGCCAAAGTCTTCTTTTTGACTGTTCTTCTAAGGCTTCCTCTCATTCTTTTGCAGCAGTGATCCCAAATTCTGTCTTTCACAGCCTTCAGGCTCCTGTGAATGTGTGCAATGGCAATCTGGTATTTAGTCCCTTCTCCAGGCTCCTCTTGTCCCTCTGTGCCATTGATGTTGAAGGAACTCAGCAGCAAAGCAATGAATAGGTTGAGCACCTTAAAATAAAGCAAGTTGGAGACACTATTGCTAACAGAAAAGACACTTCAGAGACCCTCAAACTCACTTTCATTAACTACTAATAAATAATGAAATTATTTACTATCATGCTGGAATGTTGTTACAGCATGATACGGCTCCTTCTGGAAGGAATGGCAGGAGAAAAAAGGAGGGAAGTGAGAGTTTGGGTATATCAAATATATTTTCACATGCTTTGATGTCCATAGTGTATGAGGAGGCAGACATGTAGAAAAACAGCAGGCAAAGATGAATTTTAATGACATCACCATCAAAAAGAATCTGGTATAGATCAACAAACCAAGCAGATGAAAAAGATTTTGTCTGCCAGTAAATTTACATTAGATCTAGTATAAACCCAAAATCTGGGTTCTGTAAACTTTTGATAACATAAGGGAAACGTGTTAAGCATTAAAAGAACTCAAGAGTTTGGTTATTTGGTCGCATCAACACAAAAGATGAAGACATCTAACACCAAATTATGATAAGCTCTGCACTTCTAAACTCTGGCTAGAAGAATAATTTTATTTTGCTTCTATGTCTTGTGTGAGAAAGAGAAAGAAAGGGGAAAAGGGAAAAAAGGAGACAGAACAAAACTATATGTCAAGTGACATCCAGAAAAGAGAATAAAGTGAACACTTTTCAAACAGTAAAGTTTGCCTCCAAAGAAAAAAGTAACTGGATGCATTCAGTAGGGACTGAAAGTTGACTTGAAACTCACCACCAGATTTCCTAGCACCAGGACAAGCAAGAAAATGATGAGACATTTCCTTTTTCCAGCCACTTCCATGCATTCCCACAAAGTTTCAATCCATTCTCCACATAATATTCGGAATATAATCAGGATTGAATGACTAAAATCTTTCATATGCCAGCGTAATTTGCCACTGGGGCTTATTTTACATGAATTTGTGTCATAATCACTGCCCAAAATCTGCATTCCTACTACAGCAAAAATAAATACAGTGATCACCAAAACCAGAGTGAGGTTAGTCAGAGCACTAGATGAGTACAGCATTATTTTCACAAGTGTATTTAAGGCTGGCCAGGACTTTGCCAATTTGAAGATCCTGACCTGTAAATAAAACACAAGGGGAAAAAAAAAAAGTTAAAACAGCCTAGATAGCACAGCACACATGAAAGCCAGACCCCACATTTACCATTATGTCTTTACTGCAGTAATATCACTATTTTTTCCCCAAAGAAAGCCTTTTCATTGTTTTGATGCAATTAAAATCACTCCAGTTAAAGGCTCATGTTGTCTCACTACTTACCAATAAAGAAAACAGATTTAACATATTCATCACTAAAATAATATTAGGGTATTTCACTATATAGCACAAGTACTTTTAAAAAAATAAATATTTTTTTAAAAATAAATAATTACCAGCCTGAAAGGTGACAGATTTGTTCCAAAGCTTGCAAGGCTAATCAAAACAACCACGCTATCAAAAATATTCCACTTTTCCTGGAAATAGTAGTAAGGATCTAGAGCAATGATTTTCAAGATCATTTCTACGGTAAAAATCAGGGTGAAGACCTGAAAAGACAAAAATGAAATTCCGAAAAAAAGTCACTGAAAAAGTCTGTCTCCTTATGGGAGTGTCCCAGTGTAAAAAGAGGGTTATAACTCCATTTTCACTCTACCAAAGACCTAATTTACCTGGTCACTTCGACAAATCATTAGTTGGTAATGTGGATCCATGCCAGGGTACTCCATAGCCAGGAACAAGGTATTCAAGATAATGCAAACCATGATTAAGAGATCAACAAATGGATTCAAAATTACCAATTTCATCTTCTCTTTGACTGCTCTCCAGAATGGACAATTCCAAATTAGATACTTTTGAAAGAGATTTTTCCAAAATGTAGGACAATTCAGTTTTGACTCAACCAGACAAAGAAGGAAAGTGACATATGAATAATCCTTTGCAGAATATCACAGAATGAAGAAAAAGACAATGATTCATTGGAAAGATTGAAAAGAAAAGTCAATCTCACATAAGCAGAATGGCATAATTGAAAAAATTGTTTAGCTGATTCTGCACAAACTAATCACAGACTAAAAAAGGTCAGGCAAAATTTACCCTTGGTAATTGTGAGTTACATAAGGTATGAGAACATTTATTTTACTGAAATTTACATTTGGCAGCATAATTTCCCCTAGTGGCTTTTAAAATTAATGGTGTTTGTGACAGTTTGATCTCTCAGGTCGAGTTACACAATCAACACAGGAAAGAGAGGAAGGAATGACTTACTTGAATTATCTGTAAGAATTGTGGCTGCACTCATTAACCTCTGTCTTCGGACAGGATCATTGATAGCATCCACTGACACCTCATAGGACAGCAGGATCTGCCTCTTTGGTTAGAAAGACATCAGAAGATAATACAACAAGGGAGCATGGAGATACAATAATTACAATACAAATATTACAACACAAAATGCAACACAAAAATTATATCCAGCATGAGATAAATATGCCTTTTCAAATACACGTTATAGTGAAGCTTTCACTTGCTGAAAGAATGTAAAACAAAAAAAATATAACAATGTCAGGTGTTTGAAGACAAAGGACATTTCATCAAAACCAGTATAATATTTAAAGATTTTTTTTTTTTCTTTTGGAAGATATTTAATTAGTAGTAATAATGCCATTATAAAAGAAGTATAGAAACATTAACAGGGGGCAAGGGAAAGAATCAATCCATCTTCCCAGTGAATGGTTAAAAACAACAGACAAAAATAACACTGACCATCAGTTTGAATAAACTATTGGCTATTTAACTAAGAATTACTGGTTATTAATAAATAATCATGTATTAATGTGAAATAGTCACACAGTTATTACAAATTGTTGGCGTTTTTAGCCCTATTAAGCCTATCAAGATCTAACTAATATTGAACTACCTAAAACCAGGAATGGGACTACTTTTGTTTTCATTAGAACTACCAGATGACAAGGAACCTGACAGACTGGGAGTAGACAGACTGACCACCTCACAATGCATTGTACCTTAGTATTCCCTCTCAGCACAAATGGATTTGCATAATTTTTTTGGGGGGAAGGATAAATTCATAAAAATATATCATAATGTTACCTCAAACTCTAATGATATTATGATTTTTATTAACATATTATGTAAAGCTGTTATTCAGGGAATGAAAATGAAGGTTTAAAGGTTTAATAACAATTATTTCTCCTTGTCACTCTGATATTTTAATGAAAATCTAAGCAAAACTTAGCTGATAGAGCTGTCAGAGAACAGATCTATAAAATGAATTTATAATACAGTGCTAAAATGCTCACTTTCCCATCTGTTTTTTTTTTTTTTCTGAATCCAAAAGGTTCAACTAGACTATCCTAATCATGGCCAGTGCAAGTCACCCTTTCCTTCTTTTCCCTAAGATTTGGTGTCTCAGAAAACAGGAACCCAGAATAATTTGTGTGCCAGCCTGACTGAAGTTCTCAGTCTTCTTGTTGAAATTCACAGATGTTAAGGAATCTTCAGAGTTGTGTTTTTGGAAAGGACAAGGACATTAAGTGAACTCGTTACTGCTGCTCATTGACCTTTAGCTGAAGGAAATACCTGGGCATGAGAAGTCCTCTGACAAATTGGGATTTGAAATAGGGATGTGCACTAGAGAAATAATGTTTATAAATTCATTCTGTCCTACCAAAAAGCTTCTACCCAATATGCTTTTTTCTTTGACTTAGCACCTTTAGCCTCTTTTTATGATGAAAGTAGAGAGGACATTGTTTGAGGAGTCCTCAGCTGCAGCAGAGCTTGTACTACCAGTAGTTGTCATAACATGAAATAAACTGCCACGTTTGTTGCAGATTATATTTATTTGACTAAAGATAAAAATCTACATTGGAGCAGCTCACACTGCTTGGATCATGCTTTAGATTTTCCTAAAGATACGCAGAACATTGTCATTCCCTGGACACAGAGAGGGGAAGGGACCTTGGAAAGGTCTGAAGATGTTATTTCTGAGATACGAAAATCCAGATTGTATTTGGCATCCATTTGTGCAGACTTTGTAGCCCTGAAGAAGTAAGGTCTAGCAAATAATCCAAATTTATCTCCTGTCTCATACATCTCCTGCAACACAGTCACAGACTTATAAGAGTAAAGTTAAACAGGAATAATCAGCCATAAAAAATGACTTTTATACTTACAGAAGATATGATACCTATTACGAAAAGACTTTTTTTTTTTAATAGGTGCAATAAAACACTACCATGGGCTGTGACACAGCACTTCCTTTAAGTGCAACAGAATCAAACTCGGCCACAAAATTGAATTATATTCTTAACATAGCAGGGGAAACATTAATGACAATACAAGAAGCAAATGTTTTACTAAAGGACATGACAGGTGGCAGTGGCTGCCAAGTGCTGATTGGGATTCCTTCACCTGAAATACATAATTTATTATAGCTAGGATTATGGAATTTAGAAGAAATTCTGACCACGATGACTGTCAGAATGAGAATATAATCAATTTTATCTAGGATTATAAGTCTGAGAAAGACTCCCCTTCAAGGATACTTTTCAAACAGATGGAAGTTGGAACATTATTGCTCTTAGCTCTGCTAAGGGAAAATTTCCATTTTCAGTCAGATGGGTGGAACAATTCTGATGTTCTCTCAGAACCAAAAGAGAATCTGTCACAAGATGAAACCACTATAAGGGCATTAAAAGCTTTCTTCTTAGATATTGTTGAAAAGAATTAAGTAATATGGATAATTGTCTGAGAATTATTTTGAAAGAGTCAGCTCAAGATTAAAATATCTAAATATATGTGTCTGAATGAAGATGTTAACAAAGAGCCAGAAAAAGATGAAAGTTGGAACAGTCTTCTAGGAGATACAGTATTTTGTCAGTGGCAAAGGCACTGTGGAAAAAAAATCTCCAAAATTAAGCAAAGGAAGAATAACAAGACTTAATAGAAGTTTCTTAATGTGTTTAAAAATGAGTGGACAGCAGAGGAGCCAGAAATCCGTGCTGTAAACAAGATGTGAAATAGTATGTGTGAGATTCAGCCTAATATTTTAGATATCCATGTTTAATTCATCCATGTGTGCAATGCATTTAAAATCCCATTTAAAATTTTAAATTATGGGACACATATGTTTCTGATAAATTTGATTTACATAAATAAATGTTTCTGAAGCCATTTGAGATGGTCTAGTGAGACATTTGGTAGCTGAGACATCCACAGTAGCAGACATGGCACATAATATCTGTGCCCTTCCATAGAGGAGGTGAAAGCCAGGTAAGACACTTGAAAAGCCCTAATGCCACTAGGTATCAATTTGTGACCTAAAAAATTAAATCTCCACTTGACTGTGGGAGTTTAGAACCTAAAACACATGTAGAAACCTGTCCCCAAAAGTTCAAACCCTGGACACAATCTAGTTGCCTAAATGTAGGAATTTAGCAACATTTGAGATGCTGCAAGGTTTATGAGATACCCACAAAGTGCTGGAAGATGTGCCACAGATATCAAAGATATTTGGAACATCCACCATATGCAAGAGCATTTAAACTGGCAGCAGATGCTTAAAGTCAGCAAGTGAATCACACCCCTAAGACCAGACGTCTCCATACTGTACTAAACCCTATCCTAAATATTTAGGTCAGAGAATTAGCTGTCTGTAGAAAAGAATAATACTTTAAAAATAAAATTGAAGAAAAATAGTTAGGCCTTTAGGGAAACTCTCAAACTTAAGAATTTCATACATTTATTTCTGCAGCACAAAGAGAGACGTTGACAGATCTTACCATAGCTCTCAGAGCACAGTGCCATGAGTGTACCACTGACAACCACTTCCAGCTTCCCTTCCAGGTGCAAGTAATGCTGGCTCCCTCTGGTTCCAAAATCTCATCCTTGAATTGCCATATCATATGCAAATCTAATGAATGTATTTTCTATTTCAAATACTTACAAGCTTCTTGTGGCAGCGATCGGGCTGTGAACGAAATATTTGCTCCTCATTTTCCTCGTCACCTAAAATTAAGCTTTGCCTTGAAGCAGGTGTTTCTTTATTACTCTCTTTTCCTTTTGAAATTTTCAAGTCAGCAACTGACATTTCAGATCCAGCTTGCAAGGCCTTACTGCTTTCTTCCACAGCCAGCATCTGTAACAGGAAAAGCAAAACGCCTGTCTGTTAATTCAAGGCAAACACCAATGCCTGGACTAGGATCATATACATGTAATTATTATGCTATCTGAATTATTTGCACTGACAATTCCTAGGTTTCAAATGTTAAACTGCCATCAAAAGACAGGAGTACAAAATACTATTCTGAAAGAAAAAGCAGGGTTACCTGTGAGCTACTGTAATTAAAGTCTGCCCTTGTCACTTTAAATATTGTATTTTGTATCTGATTTACAAAGTATTACGACTTATCCTTTTACTTTCCTTTTCTTGATTTGAAAAGGACCTTGAGTCCAAGACAGCAGAAGACCAAGGGCTCAAACTAAATCCTAAAATGTTAAATTTTCCTAAATCCTAATCCTGTTGAAAGAAAAACAGAAGGAAGAAGAAAGAAAAACAGGCAGAAGAAAAGCCTAAGTGAAGCCTGGCAAGGTGGAATGTCAGGCACAGAACCATTACAGAGCTGTCAATAACTGTAGAGGAGGAACTTGGTAAAATGCTGATGCCTTCCGCTTTAATGATGAAATTTGATAGTTGCTAGAGAATATTTGTTTGTCCTCTTACAGGTCTGACTTTTCTGACTGCTAGCAGTAAATCAGGGATATCTTTTATTTAAGGTAGAAGATAAAATGCATCCACTCATGCTTCCTTCCTGCAGTAGTACCAGGAAGGGATACCCAGAGAAAGGAATTTTTGGGCACAGCAACAATGGTACTGTACAATGGAGTGCAGCACTCATGCAATACCATAAAAGTTACTTTCTTGCCAGAAAGCCATTCCTATACAACGTCAGGACTGCAAATCCTAAAACTTAGTATGTTTTAACTTGGATTCATGATGGATTTTTGTATCACAGGAATGTTGATGTATTTAAACATATATATACATGCATATATGCATTTGTAAAGGCATAAAGAGAAATGAAGTGTCAGAAAGTATTGCAAGAAGTCCATGTTTAATTCAAAACATTATTTCCCTAATTCACAAACAGAAGAAAACAGATTATATATGATAATTTACAAACCTGTTCCTTCTCTATAATTTGTTTGGCATCCTGAAGCAGTTTTTCCTTTGCCTCTGTTTCAGCACGAGTAGCTCTATTTTCCTCTTCATATGCCATAGTTACCACAGCCAAGATCAGATTGAAGAGATAAAATGAGCAGAAGAAGATGACTGCCATAAAAAAGAAGATGCAGGACATTCCAGATGTACGGATGACCTGTGAGGAAAAGGTAAAGGTGGTAACAAATTCTTAACAAACTAACATTTACAAAGCAATTTCAAAATAACTTTAAACAATTTATTTTCCTATGCAATACAAAAAGTTAATGTACTGCAGTGTTTTCAATGAACAAGAGTAGGATCTGCTTCTGGTCTCAGTTTTACATAAAAATGTCATGTACTGCAGAAAAGAATTAACAAATCCCAATCTTAAATTTAAATCAAATATCTTTCAGCAAATCAGGGAAATGATCATCAGAGTTTAAGCTATGAGAAGACAACTTCATCTGTAAAGACATAAACAGGTGACTGTGGAAGAAATTAATGAAACTCAGTAATAAGGATGAAAGCTAGGATTATCTATACAATCATGAAAGATGTTTTAATTACAAAATCAGAGGCAACATTTAGACTGATTATCTTATTCTTATTTTTTTTCAATGGTAGCAGAGGAGATGGTTCAAAATTAAGCTCTGAGACATTAAAAACTAAAAGTCACATGACCTTCAAATGACAAAAGACATTGCATCCATTTTAAAAAGTCACAGTTAATAAAGGCTGATGGAAAAAAATACTTAAAATGGACCAGTATGAAAGGTATGACCAAGGCAGAGAATATTGTTCCTGTCTGGCAAAGGCACTGTATAGACGTAAGGGATCCAGGAAGTTATCTACAGGTATTTTTACATAATTTTTTAAAAAAACCCCACAGAATTAAGAAGTTACATTCAACTCTCAAAACATAAAGGCTCCAATTTTTTTAGCACCATGTTGTCAAAAATGAAAGTGTATATGTTGAGCCAACAGGTTTGGTGAGGAGTCAGCACTTAAAAGGAAGACAAACAGAGAATGTGACAAATCCTCACATTCCGTGCAGCAGCAGGGAGCTCCCTGGCTGGATCTCCTCCATATCCCAGTCCTTGGGTGGTTGCATACAAATATTTACCTCTTATTTAGCTCTTATTTACCTCTTAACCACTGACCCGAGCGTGTTCTCCAACAAAACTATAAGCATTCACAGCAGGATTGCTCCCACCCAGCATCACTTGCAGAAGGTGTTACAGCTCAGTCACTTGACTCCACTGCCTTAATACTTACATTGATTTTCAAATAGAAATGGTGTCAGTAATGTTCAAACCAATACAGACTTTTCTAGTGGACATAAAGCTCTGAATTGCACATCTAAAGTCATTGCAGCAGGTAAAAGAAGTACCCACTTGTCTGTAGAGACGCTCCCAGTAGTCCTGGGTCATCAGGCGGAACACAGAGAGGAAGGCCCAGCCAAAATGGTCAAAACTTGTATAACCAAAGTCAGGATTGTTCCCAGTCCTCTCACAGGTGTAGTTTTCTGGACACTCCTTACTAACCACAAAAGAAATGTTAAACAACACTTATGTGGAGATTCAACTGAACTTGAAAGCATCCAATACATGGTGACAAATAAAAATTTGTTTGGTTTGTCTGAAAAGAGGTTTCATTATTCCCCAAAATATTCCTGCCAGAAGGGCTGATTCATATCTGACCATCCCAGAAAGTCATTTGTCTAGTAAAGAAAACTAGACAGAAACCTTAGTTTGGGACTAGACAAAAACTCTCACTGATGTAGGATATGTCCAAACAAATACACAGAGTGGGGAAAAATGGAAATATCTTTACTTTTAAATAATTCACCAAGATGAGGAGAGGAGAATTTATTAATATCTAAAAAGTCTTTAGTGATCTGTTCCCCTTCTCATTTATATCATTCTACCTTACCATTATACTCCCAGTGGTTAGCAACAAAGTACATATAAAATTGGCTGAATTCTTGTACTTCATTCTTTTTCTGGTGTGAAATATCTGGTTTTAATTTAATAACACACCCACTGGTCCATTTCTTCCTCCTGAAAAATCATCACCATTCCTTTAGGCCAAAAATAAAACCACAGTTCATCTGGAGGAAACAAGAAAGTACTAAAACTGCTTTGTTCACTTACTTGGGTTCTGCACTGTACCCACAGAGCAATATTTCAGAAGAGTCTTCCAATCTGTAGCAGAGGTCTAATGAAAAAAAAAATTAAATAATTATAAAATCAGAAGTTTTCAGTTTCTACAGCTTTCTGACAGTAAACCAAACATTACTGCTCTTTATAAGCACTCTGATGGATCAAACCTCTGTGAAAGATCCTTTCCCAACAAAGGGCATACAGGACTGGTTCTCAGCAGCTCTGTCTCCCTGACAATTTAAAATAAATAGTAACAATTTGCTGCACAACTAACGATGTAAAATTTTATTTGATCTTTGGTAAAAATAAGAATTTCTACGGGAAGTAGACAAAATCCATGAAATACAGAGTAAGAGATGGAAAAAATCATTCTCTGTGCAGTACCCTTAAAATTAATATCCCTGTGCAAGGCACAGATAAAGAAGAAAATGCTTGTAGAAAACTCAGTCCCTTCTATCTCACAGACTGCTGATCTTTCTCCAAATCCAAGATTCACTAATCTCAGTTGTCCCAGAGACTTCATACTACTACTTGTGCAAATGGAAGGACAAACCTTCTTGGCAGAAATACATACCATTATATTTTAACATGTCTGTGAAAAATCAATACATACATTGAAGATACACAGATTATGTAAAGAGAGAAAAGAAAAACATTTACCTTCATCATTTGGTACATATATCTTGGGATCCTTACATAATGAGTCATCATTCACAGTTTTATTGCGGACGCATTTGGATTTTAAATTGCCCATAAAAAGCTGGAGGCCTATTAGTGCAAATACACTCAAGCAAAATACAGTCAGGATCAACACATCCAGGAGCTTCTTAACAGACTCAACAAGTGAATTCACAATGACTTTCAGATCTAGGAAAATAAGATCCAATAACATGGAAAGTGAGAAAAGGAATGAGTGATGTTCCTATATGACAAGACATGACAGCTGTCATGTTTCATTCCTGCTATAATTTCATTGCAAAATCAAAAATATAATTGCAATTACATTGAAATGGTAAAAATATATATTATGACCATGAGATATATAGTAATTTATAGATTTTCAAGTGAATTTTTTCGGTTGAACTCTGAAATCGTTCTTTGGTACCCTAACTGAGGACACGACTTACAAAAATATTGAATATCTGTATGGCATATGCAACATACTGTTGAAAGTATTACACACAATCCAGACAGTGGCTGTGGTCAGTAAGCAAACAAATGAAAGTCTCTCAAATTGTGAAATCACCATTCTGGGAAATAAACCAGAGATGGTTTAGCTAATGAGGTAGAATATGGTGGTTCAGATATATTATGTAAGAGAACATATTACATACAGTGGGCTGCTCCCAGAGGACAAATCAAAGAGACAAAGGCACTGGGCTAAATAAAAATAAATAAAAATGTACATCAGTGATGGGATAAAAAAAATGCAGAATATAAATTTGCCTTTGTCAAAACCACTTGAAGGAAAGATGATTTAAAAAATTGTGTTAGGGTGCTGCTGAGGGTGCAAAACAGTCACACCTTGGGATTCCTTGGGATCACAAAAAGTGACCAGAGAACTGGAAGACAAGAACAGGAGTGGAATTAGAATTTGCATTCTGGTGAAGCAGAGAGAAAGTCAGTAAGATGTGTTGTTCCTTACCTGGTATTACTGAAATAGCTTTCAAAGTCCTCAGTACTCTGAAAGTTCGAAGAATTGAAATATTGCCAAAACTATGAAATGCAGTAATGTACCTGTAAAATTAACCCACACTCAACTGAATGACAAAGATGGAGCTTTTCAAAGCATTTGCTTATGCAGCAGGCAGTAATGAGTACACTGCAGAAAATAAACAGGTCAAACATGTCCTAAAGTACATGCCTAAAATTAGGAATCTAAGTCCATTTCTAGGCATGGATATAAAGGAACATGGCTTTGGAGCAGTGCCTCTGAAAAGCAATACAGTAAGCTCCTACTTAGAGTGGACTTGGATGCTTTAACTTTGGAAGAGTTTATCCACCAAGATGTCAAGTAAGTATAAAACTGTCTGTGGTAATTATGATTTTGGGTTTTCTGAGTTTCCTAGCAGGCTTGCTGCCAGGAAACTCAGAAAACCCAAAATCATAATTACCACAACTGTGAATGTCACGACCACACTCTTACACTGAGGCTTCTCTCATGAAAGTACAGGTTGCAGCTATCTCAAAACAAAACACCCACTTCAGGAGAAGGAAGTTGAGCAACACTAGATTTATAATGTTTTTATTCTGTACCACATGGGTCTTTCTAACCTTTAACAGTCAGTGAGAACTTCAGTATTGCAACTTGTTTCAATTTTAACATTTCAACAATTAGAAGATTTCACCAAATCAGTATTTTAAGGCATTGCATATTCTGTACAGCACTTTAACAGGTTACCCCAAATTTTCTAAGACTTCTTTCATGTCACAAAGGACATGAATTGTGACTCATCTCATGACAAGGTCATAACTGGCAACAGAATTCCTTAAAAAATAAAGTCTCAATAACAAAATCCAAGACAACAATGGTTGGAAAGGCAACCTCCCTCTCAAGGCATGACTTTGTCAGCAGCAGATCAGAGCACATCAGACTTGCCTAGTCTGTAAGGTTGAATAATTATCAAGCACCTTAAGCAATAATTACACTTGAGTTAGCAGTTGAGCTAATTTCCAATTACAGCTAATTTGCTGTACTATAAGACATGGAAAAAAACAGGTGGGGGTACTGTATTGTAAAGTTGAACACTAATTAATTAGGGATGCAGGTAGGGAAAAAGGGCCATAAATTAATTTTTTCATGCAGATGTTGGACTGTCTTGTGATAGTTGTAACCATCAGTAACTATCTAGTGATAGATGCTGATGATCAACAGTATTCAAGCTCCTTAGCAGTTCATTATTACCCACAAGAATAATTGTTCATATACTTATAAATGTGTGTGATGACACCTGTGTACACATAATCTATTACTTACAAATGAGGAAAAACCTACATGTAGTGTTACAAACTACTCCTTTCTTTTTTATTTTGCCACCTGACAACTTCATTTGGTGCCTTTAACTCTCATTGTAGGAAAAAATATTATTTATTCTCTTTTTGTCTCTGTGCTGTACACTTCAATGGTGCTCCTGCTCTGCAATTGTTTTTTCATGTGAGTTTTATTGTATTTAGTTTTTTCATATGTGGAATTACAGATATACATACTCACTGCATCTTTTTTAAATTTTGACATCTTTTGACATGTGAGGAGCAAAACTACACAAAGTCCTGAATTAAAATACAGGCTATACAGAGGAATAATTTGTGCTCTGCTTCTTTACTTCTTACCCACAATATCTTCATTTTCTCCCTCCTTCTCTGAGCATGACTGCATGCTGGAGCATAGAACTGTCTGTTTAAACTCCAACATCATCTTCCCAACAAATGAAGGCTATTTCAGAGCCCATGAATTTGTATGTAAAGCAAGGTGTGTTCTTCCTTGAGCATCACTTGACACTGGGATTTCATGTTATTTACCACCAAATTATTCAACACCTTTTGACCCATTTTGGACCCTTCTCAAATGAGTTTCATCTGATCCAGAGTACAGCTAAGACAACATAAAGGGGCAGGCTTAGTTTGGGCTGTTTATGCAATTACCTCTAGACAAAATTCAAAAAAAGACTAAATTGAGAACAATCACACAGTTCTAAGATGAACTTTTCATTTAGGTCTTACTTTAAAGTCTGTTTTTTTCATTGCAGACATGCAAATTGTGATTCAAGCACAGTTTAGAAGGGAAGATGCCAACAACTGTAAGGAATTTCAGCAACACCAGACGGTATTTTCTCTGTGTTTTTTTTCCCCGGAGTGTAAAAGAAAAACTGAGTTTTACTTACATTACAATAATAATTAAAAAATCCAAGCAGTTCCATGGATCTCGAAGAAAAGTAAATTCATTCCAAACAAATCCTTTCGCTACTATTTTAATCAGTATTTCAGTAGAATATATGGCAGTGAAAACATGTCTGAGGAGGAACATGTATATTAAAGTTACAGAAATAAAAATATTAATGAGACTGATACACATTCAGGCACATTTCTATCTTTTCTGTGATTTAGTCCCTGCATGGAGATAAAGGTAGAAAATGTGAAGCAAAATAGGACAGCTTGTATTGCTTTCAGAAGCATCATGGGGACAAGATGTCTTCCTGAATTTTAGTAATTTTTCCATATAAATCTACAAACACAAACATTCACATAAGCATATTATGCTATTTCTGGATGAAGGATATCTCACCTTTCCTTAGGAAACATTTTTAAGAACTGTGTTTATGCTCTAAAGCAGGCTGGAAAATTTCAAAGCCTCTGACAGAACAATAACAACAAAGATTTATTTCAGCCTGTAAAGTTTGCACATTTTATATTTTTATTCTGACAAATACACTATAACTGAAAGAAATCCTACAGAAAATTAAATTATCACCATGCTTACCCCAAAATAAAAGGAATTCAAATTACAGAGCTTCTGAGGCTCCAGGGACATTTTCCAGATTTAATTCTGGAATATTAACTCAAGTTACACTGGATACAGTGCACAAGTACAAAAGGAAGCCAGACATTACAAATAAGTGACTTCCTAGTGGGAACAACTGACTTAGGAGAGTCACCAGGAAACAGAGGAAAGAACAGAATGAATATTTATTCCTTTATAGCTTTTGCATGAGGCAACTACAACAGACATTCAGGTTATTGCTGGAGAATGAGAGATATCAAGTTAAAATCCTGCTGCACGCTCTCAGAAAGATTTAATCCTCAGAAGGAAAAATGGGCCAACCTCCTATATTACACCAGATGGCAAAATTAGGCAACACAGGAAAAAGGGCATATGGTGAGAGCCTCTAAGAAAAGGCACTGAATCTCCACTAAAGAGTGTGTGATACAATAACAATCCTCAGCTTTCCTCAGAGGTCTATTTGAGAATTTTCAAGCCCCAGAATTAGATCACCACATTATTCAAAATTTTCAGTCCTGCATGTTAGTATCCTTGGAAAAATAACAAGCACATGGCCACTGAGGTACTTACTCAGTCCAGTAGGCTTCTACAAGAAGGTGAGGGATAGTCATAGCCATACAATTGAGTAACACAGTAAATGTAATAATGCCCAGAAAAACTGTGAATAGTAAGTCAAGGAAAAAAACACTATATTATACAAAATGAAGTTCATGTAAGTTGATGATTTCCACACACAAAAACCACACAAGCATTCAAATAATTACTTTTCATTTGAATATGCTCAGAACTTTTCACATGTTTTACAAAGAAACTTATAATGGAATCACAAATTATCCTGGGTTGGAAGGGACCCACAAGGATCACTGAAATCCAATTCCCATCCTTGCACAGGGCCATCCCAAGAATTCCCCACCAAGATCAAACCTTCTCAGCTGGGTACAATTCATGTTTTAAATAGAAAAATGAATTATCTGCATGTGGAGACAGTTTTGGAAGTTGGGACACTAGTGAGACATAACATGTTTGACGTGTTCAGATATGTTCACATAAAAAGACCTATTTCCACTACTTAATAATTCCAAATAAAAGCAGAAACAGCAGAAATAGATGAACAGAATGACAGAATGACAAAGAATATTTTAAGATCCAAATCAGAGAAACCAATGAAAGGATATGAATGGATCAGAATTTTAATTGCTTTTTTTCTGACTGGATTAAAAGGACCAAATATAAACAAGGCAGGTGTGGCAGTAAACCGGAAAATAGTCCTCCTTTTATTTATCACCATAAAAGTCTATAAAAAAAAAGGATTCATAGTACGTGAAACATTTAAATTAATTAAAAATTCCTGCAAAAATTATATGTTCAGTTTTTCAAGTCTGCATCTAGAGCTATATCTAACTGCAGTTAGGAGTACAGCTTTCCTTTATTCTTACTTGGAGTGTGACCTGATTATACACATTTTGAAGGAAAGACAGCAGCTCAGTAAAAGTTCATTATTGCCTGAGAGGAAGAAGCCATAATGGGAATGAATATGAAGAGCAAGTAATCATATTCATTTGGTCAAAGTAATTAAATTACTACTCTGGAACTGTAACAATGGTCTTAATACCTTACCCTTAGACAGTTTTGTAGGCTATCAGAGATTATTTACAAGATGCACATTGTGTAGCACTGCCAAAATCCTGGACAGTCAAAGCAAAAATTTTAATTTTGAAATATCTCTATATTTTACCTATATAACACTGTAAATTCCCTATAAGCTACCTTAAGGTCCAGGCAGCTCAGCACTTTTGCCATACAGTAAAAATGAAATTTCTTGAATTAAAAACACAGTTTCCTAGCTTTAATATAAATTTCTTCAACTCAATCAACCTTAGTTACTCTTCCTCCATAGTATCACTTTGATTACTTTGAGAAGAAAGTATCTGGAAGGTCAAAGTCTAAAGCATGTTCTCTGATAAAATTACTACACTCCAATACCTTGCTGGCAAACATTAAAACAGCAACTAGGACTGGATGGAACCTTCTGCTCTTCAGATCAAGTCTTCCTTGACAGTAGTAATAATTTAATATAAGTATTTAATTTAGAAGGCATTCCTAGACTATCTACTTTATACACTGCTTTAGTCAGCATCACCAACCACTTTGGAATAGCATGGAGTACGTACAATATAAATATGGAACATTAAACAAAGCCAGTGAGACATAAAGTTACAGAAAATTAATTTAAGACAATGAAAATACATGGATTTGCTACACAGAGTAATGGAAATATCTCAAATATGCCTCCCTTGATTTGCATAATATTTGTAATTCAGTGAAAGCATCTGCAGTTCCAGTGTGACCAACTGTTGGACAGGCACTGTTTATACAACAGGGAGTTCAGCTCCACAGGCATCAGAGCATCATTAATCCCAGAATATATTTACTATTAAAGTGCACCAATCACATATCATGTTTTCATAATTAATTTTGATTCTTGACTGAAACTTAAAATACCTCTTCATTCCATAATGCAGAGCATACCTTAGAACTCCCCCCCAAAAGCTGTCAGTAATGTTAAAAGCTCTGTCTACAGAACAATCAAACCCCAGCACCTCCTGAATAGAGCTTTTAATATCCCTTAAGAGTTCAGCAGGCAAAAAAAAAAAAAAAAAAAAAAAAAAGGAAAAAAAAAAAAAAAAAAAGCTTTAGGAAGTTTTAACCTTGTGATCACTGTAGTATGGATCAAAATCCTCCAGGGGTTCCCCAACCAGCTCTGCAGGAATGTCCCCATACAGAGATGGCAACGTTTTGAAGATTTTTAGGTCAAGCTGAGGAGTAAGTTTATCTTCTTCAACTCCTTGGTCCTTATTCCTCTCTTTAACTTTGACTTGCTCCTTTTTTTTGGTGGCGATCCTTTGCTCGATTGCTGCCAAGGACTCAGGGGTGAATCGTCGAAATCTGTTCGTTTCTGATGGCCAAAACAAGGGATCCATTTTTCCTTCTGAGTGTTTGTTTCCAGTACTAGAGGTAACTTAAGAAAGAAAGCTCTTGACAATTACAGAATAGCAGAAATAACACACAGCTTTAATATCTATTAGATAAATGATTTTTTACTTCTCTGAAACGCCGTGTCAAAATAGCATAAAATAGAGTAGAATATGAATAGACTATTTAAATTGAAAAGAATCTACAATGACCATCCAGCTCAACTGCCTGACCAGTTCAGGGCTGACCATTGTAAGGCCTTGGGCACTGCCCAATTTCCTCTTAAACACTGACAAGCCTGGGGCATCAACCATCCACCTAAGAAGCCTGTTCCAGTGTTTGACCACTATTTTGGCAAAGAAATGTTTCCTCATGTCCCATGCAAACCCCCTGCAGTGTGGCTTTGGACCATTCCCACACGTCCTATCACTGGATCCCAGGGAGAAGAGCTCAGCACCTCATCTCCACTTTCCCTCCTCAGGAAGCTGTAGATGAGGCCACTGACAGTGATGAGGTCACCCCTCAGCCTCCTTTTCCCCAAAGCAGACAAGCCCAAAGCCCTCAGCAGCTCCTTGCAGGGCATTCCTTCCAGCCTTTTCACCAGCTTGGGTGCCCTTCTCTGGACACACTCAAGGACCTTCTCATCCTTCCTAAATTGCAGGGCTCACAGCTGCCCACAGTGCTCCAGATGAGGCCACACCAACACTGGACACAGCAGGACAATCACCTCTTCTGACCAGCTGGTCCTGCTGTGTTTGAGGCACCCAGGATATAAGGCAAAAGCAACTAGAAGTACTAGTGTTGATTTAGAAGAATGAGTAATGAAAAACAGACCCAGTAAAGATCAACTACTCAATCTGGATCTACCCTGTGTGATTCAGGTTACAGAAGAGATACTTTTTTCCTTTGCCTTTCCAGCTTGGAAGCATCAAAATCACATCTCTGTCATAACTCTGACAATCATCTAATTGTTTCTCACTGTGGATTAAAATATCAGCAGCCTTGCACCTCAGTTACTGCTCCTCTGTACCTCCTGGAAACAGAATTTAGTTCCACATATCCCACCTCTAAGGCTATCAGATCCATCCCCTCCACAGCAAGCCCAACACCGAATTCGGCTCAAGGCTTTGTCCAGTTGCATTCCAATTATTCTGCTTGAGGTTTAAATCCCTGACAAAGGGGAAGGGTGGCAATGAGAAGCACTGAGGTGACAAGGCAAATCACTGTGAGTATTCACTTACCAATGCCCAAATTTACCACACTACTGTAGATGACAGCAATTTACATGGCACCAGTTCTCATCCACAGAAGATGAAGAAAATTTTGACCCATTACAGGATGATTTGTCTTTTGTGACTCACATCAAAACCGATTACTTCCATTTAATAAACAATTTTGGTCACTGCCAACTCTTTAAAACGCTCTGCATTTTTGACTGCTGACATCCAGCTGTGCTGCTACTTCTTGTGAGCTCACATGTGGACCATGTTAGGGAATCAACACTCTCTTGCAATTACAGCTCTCTTCTTCAGATGCAGATATATTTATTTTAAAATAATATGCAAGCAAGAATGATTGTGCAATGATTTTTTTGGGGTTTATGGGCCTTGGGAGGGGTTTTTTTTCTCCTCTGGGACTTTCCAAGCATGTCCAGATCTGATCAGGAACCGCAACTCAGAGATCAGAATTTACCATGGTAACAAAATGGAAGTATATAACCAAAAAGCTGCTACTTTGTCAAACCACACAGACCCATTTCCAATCGAAAGCTCAAAAGATAAATTGAAAATCAAGCTGTTCTTTTTTTTTTTCAATTTTTAATAATTCTAAGAAGATCAATTTTATCTTCAAAGCAGTTTTAAGGACAACAGAGAAACTTAGCTTTTCGGGAACTACATCAGCTGAAATAAATGAAGCAAAGCAAATGGTTTTCGCAAATGCAAACATCGTTTTAGTATTAAGGATTTCAGAGCTGAATTAACAAAAAAAAAACCACAAAAAAAACCCCACCAACACCTTCCCTTCAGCAATTGTGATCAGAAGTCATAATTGGAGAAACATTCATGGACATTCATGAGAGGATTTCTTCAGCAGACCTGTACCAGAAACGTACTTGCGCTCACATGGAACAACAGACCTCTCGGCCTTTGATCAACTGCCAAATATTTATAGATTGTGACTCGGGTTAGGAAAAAGGAAGCTAAGAAGATGTGACTGAAAAATCCTTCTAATACAAAGGACTAAAATTATATTAAAAAGACAGCGTGACTACTTGGAATTCCTGAAGCTCAGCTAAACTCAGCCACCTCACCACATACTGCTGAATTAGTTGAATTTTTAAGGCAAGACACTGAGGTAAAGTGTTACTCTGAGAAATAATTTCAATTTTTGCATGGGACACCAAAGTTTCCCCAGTTCTGGGAGGGAAGATACAGAACAAGTATTCTTAGTAGCAGGTAAAGCACAAGATTTATTCTAGAAACTGAGAGAAGAAACTCGGGTGTGTAACTACAAGTTAATGCAAAGAAATTGTAGGTCAATATGTACTATGTCAATATGCTGCTGCTGAGGCACATGCAAGATTACAGTTCAGATCTGTTAATTTCCAGTATAGCAAATGAAAGAAATTTGAATTTAAATTAAATTAAGAGTTAGAAAGCCTACAACAGCTTTTGATATCTCTGGCCCTGTAGTACAGAACAGTCCATCAGTAACAGATACAAATGCAGTGGTACCTTCAGTTATTAAAGTACCACTTTCTACAGGATCAGAGATGCGTTAACACACCTTCAAATTCAAGCTTTTCTCTTTAATTAAAGTGGAAATGACTTGGTTTTCTCATCTTGAGAGGAATTGCATTCAGTGTACAAAGCTAGACATTGTTTGAGGTTAGTCTACCTGGCTTAAGGGTGCTGAGAAAATGACACAGAATATTTTTATGTCAAAACCCAAGGAATTCCAGATATACTGATGAAATTTACTGAACAAATGACCTGCAAGGTACTAGAAGGGGATGAACAAAGAGTTATTAAGTGAAACAGACACTGGGTACTACTAAACTACAATTTGCTACTAAAATTTCTTATGATAAAGGGTTTTCAGACAATTTTCTTGAACAGCAAAGCAATGACAAAAATGAGTCTATTAATACAATATTTCAGAGACATGAATTACAAAATGCTTGCTGGGGTACTGACTAATCACTAGAGATAATAACTAACAAATTTAGACTTTTAGATTGAAAAGCAAAATACAAATTCAAGCCTTCTATACAACTCTTTGATTTGGCTCCATTTGTATGAATTTCAGAACTCCTTTCAGCTCCCTAAAAGCACAGAGTTCCTTTTAAATGCAGCAAGGTAATAGCCATCAAATTATTGACCAGAAGATATCCAACAATCCACAAAAGCAGAATTGAAACTGATAAAGCTGCTCAGTAAAATACTATCGAAGTCAGTAAAGGGCATTTATGAGATGTTTCTCAAAATAGGAAAACTAGTAGAAACATAAATATAAAGATGTCCTTATTTGTCCTTCAATCTAGTTTTAGCATGGGTTATAATCAATTCTGAGTGCCAAATTACTTCTATCAACTCCCTTGTCAAGGGCCATCAACTGAATATGTCCTGTGAGCATCTGGATCTCGAAAAAATAAAGGGTAAACTAACTGCTAGTTTGGTTCTAGTGTGCATTTAGTATAGTCTTTCACATGGGAATAAAGAATAAAGACATGTTCACCTCTTCACCTGAAATAAGAAAAAAATGAGAAAGCAGCTCACAGAAACACCTTATGGAACAGGGCAGTAATTTCCTGTTTTCTGTTCTGTACCTTGCCAAAAGCTTCTGCTATCACCTACTCAGTTTCAATAAGCAGAAAAAAATCTCTTTTTCTGATTGCCATTTTCTTCTATTTAACTGCCAGTGAAGGTGAACAGATCGAACAGATTTTAGGCCTTAGTAAAATCCAACTTGGACATTTTAGAGGACTACTGCTGTTTCTAAAATAAAAGGCCATTTCTTCCACCCAGCACTTTGTCTCCCACTCTCCACTTCTCACTCCTCAGCCCATCACAAGGAAAAGTTTGTGTTTGGGTGGGTTGGATAAATATCTACCAGTGTGGTTTTCAGGGTTTGGTTTTTTGGGGTTTTTTTTGGTGTTGTTTGGTTTGATTTTTTAACACATGTAATAGATGAAGTTATTCACAATATCAGTATTAAATAATATAAAATAATATAATATACTCACTCATTACTTCCAAATTCAGAAATCTGTGCAATGGGCTAGACTGTGCATTACTTATACATCCTGAAAAAAAAATCACTCACGAATATCTTTGTGAGAAAAACATTCCAGACTCGTGTAAGTAAAGAAATTTTAGCCAAGTTCAGTGTAACTAAGATTAGATAATACTAAAGGAAATTTGAGAAATACTCTGCATGAGATGATAAAACAGAGAAGTCAGTAATACGTGATAATATGATAATATGATAATTAATATTACCATAATTAATATGACAAATACATCAATGACCAGTAAAATGTTTCACTGACACATGTAAATTATAGGAAGAGCTACATGTTTACAACAATGTAGTGGTTTTACATTAATGACAGATTTGCTTACATAGATGCTCCCTGTACCTAAAATAAAACCACATCTAATACTTGGAAACATGTCTGCACATATTTTATTTACATACAGACACACACACTTGTATACATATATCCCCAAATATTTTGATCAAATAGACATAGGATTAAATTAAGATAATCAGCAACTGAGTTTTCTCAAAGTATAAAAATATTTAGCAAAAACAAAATACTCACAATATCCCCTTCAAAACAAAAAAGCCTTCACACTGATTTCTGAAGGTAATGTTGGCTGGCTGTTATCTCCAAGGAGACAGAAAGTCTTGGTTTTCTCACCTTCACCTTTCCATTCCCAACAACATCATTTCTCCTGAGCCAGCTCCCATGCAGAAAGTTTTCTTTGTAGTGGGATGCCTGTGGGAGGGATGGAGGGAGGAGCTTGGTTGCTTTTCTGAAAACAGTAAATGAAATTTTGTGCTTTCACTGACAACACTGTAAGAAAGGGAAAAGTACTGGGGTGATACTTTTGAAGAACAATCACCTAAATATTAATCAATTACTTTCTTTCTGCTGAAATCATAGCTACATTTATTAAAAGCAAGGATGGATTTCTGTTCAATTGGAAATATATGTGTAAAATTGTAAGAAAGCAAAAGGTTTCCTATTTCACATTTCATTCCAAGATTTTAACCATGCAGACATGCACTAAATATTGGCACAAAATTTGCCTTTCATTAAATGCTTTTGGTTAGAAATTAGAGTATATTATTACTATTTTTCATTAATTATTTTCCACTTTTTATTACTCCCAGGCTCTGACGTATGTTCATTATATCTTATACAGACAAAATCTGAAATTCAAATTTACTATCTGTTATACACAAGACCAGAGCCCACAATACATTCTATAGCACATCCCATAACCTCCATTAAAACATAGAAATCTTGTTGGATCGAAATGAAAATCACAGCATTTATCCTCATATCTGCAATTACTTACATTTAGTTTTTAATAAGTGATGTACAAAGCCTGCTAGCAACAGGTATTGGACAGTAACACACACCCAAATTCATGGTAAGCCCTAATGCTAAGTACAGTTTCTTCTTAATTACATCAACAGAACCCATTACTGTCTGAAATTTCTTTTCTTCTTTATTAAGGAGAATATAAATCTTTCCTATCATCTTTCCTGATGATAAGAGAGTTACTCTGGGTTTTGCTGGAAGAATTCTACCAAAGGAACTGCGCTGTCCTTAAAAGCCAGGCAGCACTAATGCACACAAAGAAACAAACAGTGATTAAACATTTTTCTGGATAGGTACAACTGCAGATGGTTTTAAAAGAAATAAAACTCTTAGTGTTCTGTGGTGCAAGCAGCAACAGGACATTTTAAGTTCCAGTGCAAATTATTTTTCTAGAAAGCAAGATTATGTTCTCAAGACAAGTTCAATTAAGAGAGCAGAATTTTAAAGATCACTCAAGCATCACTCTATAAAGGCATTATAACTGCTACATTTACAATGCTGTACCAGCTAATACCACTAAATGCAATAAAGATCCCTACCTGTTTATTCTGCTGCTTCTTTTCCATCCATCTGTCCCTGTGAAAAATGGGGCACAGGGGGTAAACACAGACCTCAACACAGCAAAAAGAATTGCACTCCTTCTGTACACTGTAATATTTAAAATCCAAAAAGCAAGAGCTCAGAGAACAAGATTTTTATCTTCAGCAGTTTAGGACTTGTAGCTAACCACAAAACACTTAGGCAAGTTACTTTTGTTGTGCTACAGTGGAAAATTTTCTTTCTCCCATTAGGAAGGCAGTTTCTTACTGTGGGGAGAGAGCAGAAAACCAGCCTCAGAGTAAAAACACTGTCTTCTTCCCTTTTTATTTCATTATTCCTGTGGAAATAGGAGGAAATAAAAAAGCTGACGTTTAACAACAAAAATATAATGTTCGTTATATAAACTACTAAAATTAAATTCATTACAGAAATTACTGTTAATTTAATCACCATGCTATTGACGTGGATCTGTTTCCTCCATTAACTGCAAAGTACAGCACTTTTCTTTTTCCTTTTTATTGCCAGAGCACAAGACAAATATTTCTTGTTGGTAGCATTAGCACACCACCATTAGTTTAATGACTAAGAGTGTACAGATGTCAAGAGCTGAAAATACCAGATTTTTGCATAATTAAATGTATCTTGTAACTGTGCCATAACTCTAAACATTAGATGCTGCTTCAAATTACGGATCAGAAATGCAGTCATGAAAGATTTCAAGGCATCTGACAACTCATGCACGCTGCATGATCCTCTCATCCTCAGATTCCATCCAGCCAGCTCCTCCACTAGCTTCCACCTGCTGAGAAATGCTCCGTGGTACAGCCCCAGAAATCTGTGTCTCCTGCTCAGGGGGTAACAGACACACCACCCGTGCGTCTGTCTCAGGGGGAGAAGGGTTCATGCAAGGTCTCTTCCTGGTTTTCCCCTTTATAGGAATGGGATAGCTGTTTAAGTTCCTAATGAATTCAGCACGATTTACCTTCTTTTCCTGTCTGACTGAGACTTACCCTCAATAACTCGCTGATCATGGAATCCGTGCTGTGGAACACCTGAAATCAGGATCATCACAAATCTCTTTCTCACTACATTATCCTCCAAGATGCATCTGTATTATTAAGATACTGTGTCTCAAACTGGCTAAAATCACAAGCTGGACACAAGATTCCAGATGGACACAAGAAGGAATGGAACAAGAATTTCAAACAAACAAGTCATTGCCATCAGTTGATGTATCTGGAAATCTAACCCTGAAATTTGTGCACTGACCTCTCCAATAGTCTCATTGTATGATTCATACAAGCACAGAAGGTTTGAGTAAAGAAGTGTTTTAGAAAGACAAAATAAATACATTTGCCAAAAATTTAATGGAGAAATCAACATCACTTTACTCACAAGCTAAAAACATCCAGTAACTTTGACCAAAAGTTGGAAGGAAAATTACTTGAGCCTGAGAAAGATATTTCATATTTTCAAGAAATGGCTCCTGCAAAACAAAATCATACAATCTATAACTAGATCATGTCATCCACTGACAGAGAATGCTATTGAATTTGATATAAAGTATTTTTTGAGTGTTTTAATTCAGGTCAAGATTCTCACAGAGACAAATCACGACTGTTAATTACAGAGTTTATGGTTACGGTTCACTGTCCATCAGCCAGCACCAACCACAAGTGAGTCTGAGACAAACACAGTGATGCCAATGATCCTCCATTAGAATCAGCAAATGCAAATCACTCTTCACACAGAAAACCCCACAAAACACAGAAAATTCAGCTGTGCACATAACAGCAAAGAGGTATGAACACAGACACCAAAATACTCTCCTGAAAGCAACATCTCAGGCTCTGGAGAGCAGGGAATGAAAATCATGTCAGAGGAAGCACAGGGAGATTTTGAGTTTTGTTAAAGATAGATGCACCACAGGAATAGAGGTTGTCTCTTTTGGGCATATATAAAATATATATAAAATAAACATAAATCATAATCATAGCAGAAAGCATTTATTAACAAAAATCAGATGTTATTTTTGCCTCCTTACAATGTGCAAGGAAAAAAGTTTTCCAAGTAACTTTAGAGATAAAAATCAGGAAGTTCCATTAATGAGGAGGAACTGAATGTTGTAAATCTGAACAAGTGATTGCGTGACAGACAGAATTTCTCAATAGAAAATCATAAAGACTTGCAGATGAATGAGAGCTTTAATACTGGATGGCTCTTCAAGTTGAAGTTAAAACTAGTCAAAGGTAGACCAATAAAATGGCACCAGTATTTAAGAGGATAGACAATTTTCTACTGAAACAACTTGTGAGCACTTGTGCTCTTCTCAAATCTCAAAATCATTAGTGTCTGATAGTGTCAGTAGACCTTTGTTTTTGCATCTCCACCTTGCTTTATGTACACAAGGAATTCACAGCAGATTTTCATGGGGCAATAACTCATTTTAACACAGATCTTGAGCAGTGTGATACCTTAAGTTTTAGCTTTCATATTTTCCAGATTCTGTACTGCACTGGTATATAACTCTGAACTTCATATGAAGTGTTGGCAAGTTCTCCTCACAGTTTAGTCACACAGAACAATCCTTTTCCAGCCCCAGAACCAAGGACACCGTTGCAGCTTCAGGCCCAAAAAGTACAAACAGCAGCGAATTGAGGAGAGCAATCTGGGAGGATGGGACTGCATAACCTGGAGCTGTAATTGGACAATTAACCCCAATATGGAAATGGACCAAAACTTATAAAAGTATGAAAATTCATGACTTGGAGTCCATCTTGGGTCTATCTTGAGTGGAGCCACGGCCAGGCTCTTGCACTGCCCAAGGTGCATCCTTTGGAGGCGTTTTAATAAATACATACTTTGTTCATTTAACTCTGTCTAGCCTCTGTTCCAGGTCAGCCTCTTCAGGCACCAAGTGTAACAGTTGCTAACTCTGATGCTAACAGCTCATAAATGACATTTCTTACAAATTTATGTTAAAAGGGGACTTCACTGCTCAGCAATAAAATTGCATACTCCTTGGAAATTCAAAGATTTGCATTGGAGACACTTGCAATGAAAATTATTTGTGGACATTTCTGTTTACTCTGGCTGCAACTTCAGAGAATTTGCAATCCTCTTTTCTGTCTGTAACCGAAACTGGCATACAGGGAATGCAGTGCCCACAATCTGGGAAGCACTATAAACTCTGGAATATCACATTAAGAATGATCTCTAAGTAATGCACACACATTTATTACAATGCAAACTCAAATGCATCCTTCGTGAATTGAACTAATTCAGCTGCTCGCCAGAAGCTTCAGGATTCCCTTAATTTCGAGGGTGACTAATTTCAAGACATAGAGGAGATTCGCAGAATGCCTTATAAAATATCATAACCCTGGAACAAGAAGAAAAGTAATAGGGGACATCAGGAAAAAAAAAAGGGGGGGGTGGGGAAATACAGAAATACTTTGTTACACTTGGAACACAGAATAACTAAATATTACATATACAGTAAAACCAAACCAATACACAGAGAAAGTAATATACAAAATCTCCAAAGGCATGAGTCCAGAAAAAATGAGGGGCTTTGGCAAAATATCTGTGGGATAAACAAAATGTGCAACTCAATCTCTCTTAGAAAAGAATCTAAGACCTTAAAGGACATGCTGTATTTATCAAGACAATAATTTGCATGATTGCCATTTCCCTTTTTTCATGCTGCACAATGAAATAAGAAATCGACAGACATGAAATTTTGTATTTGGTAAATAGCTAATTGACTTTATGGAACAACAGGAAATTGCTTTTATGGTAAGTACGCATTAAACGCATTGTTACACAAAATAGCTTTCTGCCTGATGACCTAATGTACACTGAAGAAGTCTGAAAATGATCTCAGTGCCTGAAGTTCAAGTTATTCCATCTGTTTCTTCTTAGTGTTCTGAAAAACAGTATTAGTATTTTTAAAGCATTTTACATTTCTCCAGAGTCAGATGCTAAGAGCAAAATACTGCTGTTACAATCTCTGGAAGATTTCCAGCATTTCTGATGCAGTCTCGTTAACACAGTTTATGAAGTCTCACCTTCTATGGCATGGGCCTCCAAATACAACCATGAAATGAGAAATGCCAAGAGCCCAGCAAAGGTTGAGGTATTTGGTTTCACTCCTATTTCTTACTGTACCTCCCTGTATGATTAAGATCTAAACTTCAACATGTCAAGAATGCAATTCGTAAAAAAAACTAATATGGAGATGTTTTTGTTATTGCTGTGCAAGGCTTACCCAGAGCCTGCTTTTCCTATTGCCACACTGTGAAAGAGGCTGGGGGTGCACAGGAGGGTGGGAGGAGACACAGCCAGGACAGGTGACCCAAACTGACCAAAGGGATACTCCAGACCGTGTGACATCATGCTCAGGAATAAGTGGAGGGAAGAAGGAGGAAGCGGGGAATATTCAGAGTATTGATATTTGTCCTCCCAAGTCACTGTTCTGCATGATGGGGCCCCCCTCTCTTGGAGATGGCTGAACATCTGCCCAATTAATGCTTTGGTTTCCCTTGCTTGTGTGCATGGCTTTTGCTTTCTCTATTAGACTGCCTTTGACTCAACCCATGAGTTTTCCAGCTTTTACCCTTCTGATTGTCTCCCTGATCCCGCTGGTGGTGAGTGAACGAGTGGCTCTGAGGGGCTTTGGCTGTTGGCTGGGGTGAAACCACAACAATTCCTTATTCACCAAACACTCCACCCACTGAATCCATCTCTGTCCAGTTCAGAGCGAAGGATGTTGTGGGGGACCATGTCAAGGGCTGTACAGAAATGACAGAGCCCTTCCTTGTCCACTAATGTGGTCGCTCCATCACAGAAAGCCACTGGGGTGGTCAGGCAGGACCTGCCCTTGGTGAAGCCATGGTGGCTGTCCTGAGCCACTCCCCTGTCCTCTGTGTGCCTCATGACAGCTCCCAGGAGGATCTGTTCTGTGACCTCCCCAGGCACAGAGGGAAGGCTGACAGGGTGGGAGCTCCAGCAGCCTCCTTTCTACCCCCTTTAAAGACAGGCACAAAATGTTTCCCTTTTCCCAGTTACCTGGGACTTCACCTGACCACCAGGACTTTTCAAATACCTTAGGAGAGAGGCTTGGCAACTACATCAGACAAATCCCTCAGGGCTTTGGGATGTATCTCACAGGTCCCATAGACTTATGCACATTCAGGTGTCGTGAACCTGATTGTTACTAACACTGGGAAGCATTTTGGTTGCAGCAGTGGGAAGATTATGATTTAAGGTATTTCCTAAGCCAAATTTGAAATGTGCTTATTGGCTTTTTTTTTCAAATATAAAATGAAGGCTTGTTTTGTTCAGTTCAGTCATGTGCTGGCTTCAGGCTAATGGTAATTACTGAAGTGTTTCAGATGCTGTCATGAACAAAGTATGGAGATTTATTGGATTCTGGGTTGGAAAAGAGTGAGGCAAAGTGAAGTTTTCCCTGTAAGTAAATACTGAGCAAAGTGCCTGACTACATTTCATTATACATTAGTCCATTAAGAAGCTGATGACTTCTTCTCATAACACAGTCATTTTCATGCACACACTTCAGTGATTTCTTGTCTTAGAGGTAGTGAAATCCTGATGTTAGTTTTGTGTTATTCTTTGATAAAATGAAATACTAATTTCATTCATAAACCCCAACCATGACTTCATCATCCATAATCCCCAAAGGATTATTCATTTAATAAAGACAATACAATAAAGAGAAGTCAGCATCTTTTGTACATTTGATTTTAAAGTGACTTTGTTTATAGACAGAGAAGTTTGCTTTTTTACGTTTCTATGCAATTTAAAAGTTGGGTTTCCTCTTTTTTTTTTCTTTTTTGCGCATCAAAGAACTTTAAGTATATTGTGGCTGCTATTAGTGTATACAATGCAGTGTTTGTTCAACCTGTCAGGTCATTAAATTTAAGGTGAAAAAAATGTACAGTGATGCCTTTGTATCACAGAACCATTGTGGTCGGAAGAGATCTCTGGAGATTGCCTGGTCCAACAAAGATCACATTTACTCAGGGCTGCTAAAAATATGAGTATTGTAATAGTGATAATTTTCTGGTTTCTGTGTGTATGTTTACCAAACTTGAACTAAAGGCAATATTACATAAAAAACGTGTTAGGTAATGTTTTCTTTGTTATGCAGGAAACCTTCCAGCCTTTCATAACGTTTGTGTCATTTCCTAGTAGGAAAGTGGTAAGATGAGCTGGTCTATAACACTAGCTGTTTGCTTTAGGTTTTGGAAGAGAAAGAATATGATGTTTATATGAGTCTAGGGATTACTTTTCAATTTCCATTAAAATCTGATCTTCTTAGACTAGATTGTGAATTTCTGAGAACACTGCAGTGAGCAAACTGCTGCTGAGCCAAAAAGGAAGTGGTGGAGAACCAAACAGGTCTCAGGAGTGATGCCAGGATGTTGAGACAGGGAGAGAAGGAAGAATGGAAATGCCCAGAATGTAAGCATTGAGTGAATAAACATAATAATGAAGAGTAAGTAATGTAAGCAAGAGTATAGAGATTATATTTCCTTAATAACAGTGACTTCTAAAATGCTGTGGAATTTCCCAGCTTCCTCTGTGTGCTGCTGCATTCCCTCTCATAAAGCTTGACAAGGCTTCAGAGAATTAAAATATTAAAAGATTTTAGAAATACACTGTAAGAATGATTTGGAGCCTGAGAAGTATGATTTTGTCCAGTAGAGAGAAGATGGAAGGAAACATGACAGCATGACAAATATTTAAGAAGAAATGTGGAACAAACTCATCTTCATGTCCACGAGGAGTGAACCAAGAAGTAACAGTCTGAGACTGCAGCTCAGGAAATTCAGATGAAGCACAAGAAAAGACTTTTTTTGGCAGTGAGAACATGTGTTGCATGTGTTGAAGATGTGTTGCAGATGAAGGTATTGGAATCACCATCTGTTGCAACTAGGGACTAAACAGATATCTCCAGGAATTACATCTGTGGAGTTGATGCTGTTTTGGGATAAATGAACTAATTGGCTTTAGGACATCACTCCCAACCCCATTTTTAAAAGATATAATTATACAACCACAAGTAGAAAATGTTTTGCATAAAAAAGGCCTCTCTAGAGGCCTTTCCTCTGGAGGCTTTTTCCTCTGGCCTTTCCTCCAGATAAAGCTGTAATAGATTCTCTAGTTGGGATAAGAGCTACATAAATTCAGGATGTAAAGATATGCAATATAAGATCAGATAATCACAGAAAAAATACCCAAAGGACGTGGTAGTTTCTACACAGCTTGAAACCAAAAGCGTTGTAGGCTATATATAATTTATGGGCATGACTCAGAAGAAACTGTTTGAAAATACTGTATTTAGGCTGTGCTTTATGGGATGTGAAACTTGGTGATCTAAAATACGATTTAAATGTTTTGTGTGACTAAAATCTCCTGAGATATCATATTCTACATCTGCATAAGCAAGGCATTCAAGTAAAACAACGCACAGTTTTAGACTCCATCGTGTCCAAAATCTGCTCTAAAAGCCACAAAAATACATTCACATAACAACGTACAATGAGCCCAGTCTTTGGTGGTTCTCTGGAAGTGGTGTGTCTGTAACTGCAACCCTTGCTGCTGGATTAAAGGAGAGAAATTACTATTGTGGCATAAATTTTGTCTTAAATTTGCTTAATCTAAGCAGTGAATACTGGATTCTGGTTCAGTTAGTAGGAATAAATTCTTCACTGTGAGGATGGTGAGGCCCTGGCACACAGAGTGCCCAGAGAAGCTGTGACTGCCCCTGGATCCCTGGAATTGTCCAAGGTCAGGTTGGACGGGGCTTGGAGCACCCTGGGACAGTGAAGCAACCGGGGATGGCAGGGGATGGCACCGGATGAGCTTTAAGGTCTTTTCCAACTCAAACCATTCCATGATTCTGTGAAACACTGCAGTGAAGGAAGGACTTTGGCCAAGGCAGATCTCATTTCCCAAACCACACACTCCACCTGCAACTGTGATGAGGACACTGCATTCTGCACTGCTAGGAAAAGTGATCCGAGTCAAAACAAGCAAAGTTTGAATCAGCAGAAGTAATAAATATCCTTATCTTCTACTTAGCCTTGCAGCCAGCATTGAAGAAGAACAGCAACACCTGAATGCATCATTTCATCCCTAACCCCTTACATTTTCTCTCTCACAGTATTCTTTTTTCACTGATTACCTATTAGCACTTTTACTGATCTATCACAAAGAAGTAACTGGTCTAACAAATGGTGTGCTGAGAACAGTCTTGCACACAACTTCATACAGCTCCTCACCCAGAAGATACAGAAGGAGATACAAAATATTCTGAGTTGGAAAGGACCCACAAGGATGATCCAGACCAACTTTTAAGAGAATGCCCCATATGAGGACCAAACCCATGACCCTGGAGTTATCAGCACCACGCTCTAACCAACATCCCTACTTCTTAATCGACAATATCCCACACAGAGAAATCTCCAGCTACTATTAACGAAGTACAAAACTAGTAATAGAAGACCGTCTGATTATTACTGACAGCGGAAACCGCTGATTTAGTTTATTCGAGGGGGCCCTTTAATATTTCAGGATAGGCCTTTCACCGTCACTCGAGACGAAGCAAAGCGGGAGGAATACACCGCAGGATCACCAGGAGGTGGACGGTGACAAAGCAAGAGCGGCAGGACCACGAAAGGGACAGACCTGCCCCGCCCTGGGGCCGGGCTGAGGCGGCGCTTCATGAGGCGGCAACATGGCGGGCGCCGCGTCAGGGCGGGAGCGATGGCCACGCCCCCATTGACCGCACCCCCTTGGCCACGCCCACCCCTGCCGCTCGCCTATAAAAGCCTCGCGCGGGCCGGGTGAGGGGCCGGCACTTCCGGTCGGACATGACGCCACAGTGTCAACATGCAAGATGGCGGCGCATCACCGGCAGAACACGGCGGGGCGGCGGAAAGTGCAGGTGAGGGCGCGGCGGGGCCGGCACGGCTCCAGGGCAGCCCGGAGCCTCGCGGGCCGCGCCAGCGGCTGCAGGGCGTCAGGCCTCGGGGGTTTCTATGGCAGCGCAGTCACCCCGCTCTCCCGTAACAGCGGTGCGGGGAGGCAGCGCCGCACGCCCCCAGGGTCTCGCCGCCGCCTCCGCTGGCCGCCGTGGCGGGGGCGAGCGGCCGCCTGAGGCACCGCGGGGGATGAGCTGCTGCTCGCTGCCGAACGGGGTCGGGTTCTGCAGCCCGCCGGAGGCAGAGCTGAAGCGGCTCAGATCAAAAGCGGCAGAGCACGGGGGGAGGTGAGCTGAGACCGAGGGAACGGTGACCCCAGACCTGCTTCGGTGTAACGTGAACTCCCAGCAGCGGCAGAGCTGCAGATTCCTGCCGCCGCTGTCTCGGCTGTGTCCGGTGCCAGAGTAGGTTGAGATTAGATATTAGGAAGAAATTCTTTACTGCTAGCGTGGTGAGACGCTGAAATAGTTTGCCTGGTGAAGCTGTGGATGCTCCATCCCTGGAATTTTTCGACGCCGGGTTGGACGGGCTCTGAGCAACCTGGTCAGGAGAAAGCTGGCCCTGCCCAGGGCAGGGGTTGGAACTGAATGGTCTTCAAGGTCCCTTCCAACCCAAACCATTCATGATTCTGTGATCTGCTTCGTGTCCTCTTTCTGCTTAGTTTCTGTAAAATATTCTGTGCTTTTATACACATGAGTGAGGAGCACTGTTTTTTCTTCTCAAATTTCAGAAGTATTCCTTGCCAGCTCGAGGCAGCATTTGTTGAAGGAAACCCGTGGCACAGGCAGTCAGATAGGTGTAGATTTTCTCAGCACACTTGAGGAAGAATTAAACCCTGTGGTTTGGCTCACGTGTATCTACAAGTAGATTGTTGTAGCCTTGGTGGAGACCGGAATTACCAAAGTGTGTATAAAAAGTCAAGACTCTTTAACAGTAAAAGTCATTAAAATGGTTTTATTTTATGGTTCTCAATGCTTTTCATCTTGTTTGTGACACTGCCAGCACTTCAGATGTTTTTACAGCTTTCACTATGGAGAAGATTTCATGTTTTATCAATGTGCAAAGCTGCCTAGTGGCAAGTGCCAGTTTCAGCTGTACCTATCCAGTGTGATCAAATGAAATATTGATTAGGCTTGAAATAGCATTAGGAGCTTTCAAAACAGAGGTGGCTTTGGTTTTTGGACACATCATTTATCACACAGAGGAAAGGGGCATCTTTTAGAGCATTTAGTGTTTTCTGTGGTAAAGAGAAACACTCTGTCAATTCTATATAAAGAATTCCCTTATCTTGTCAGAAGAAGAATATAAAGAATACCTGTGCTATAAATAAGTTTTTGCCGGTTGCACCTCTAAGGAGGGGAATTTTATTATACCTTGATATTTGTTTTATGCACCCCTGTTTATGGAGTAGTATTTCCCTGAAAGCAGCATGCGTCCAAGAGCTCATGGTTTCCTTTTTTACTACTACTTTTGTTCTCCAAGCATTGCTTAGCTCAAAATCTTGTTTTTACAGGTGGTTTAGTGCTGGTTTATGATGTTTTGTCTGTGTGGTATTTTTTTCGCCTCATGTACTGATGACACTTGATGTACATGACACTGATCTGTGTCTCAGCAGTGCACTGTAGTTTAGATCCAGATTGGTTGTGTTTCCCAGAGAAGCTTCCCAGCCCTGGAAGTGTTCAAGACCAGGCTGGATGGGGCTTGGAGCACCCTTGGATAGTGGAAGGTGTCCCTGCCCATGCCAGGGGGTGGAATGAGAGTATCTATAAGGTCCCTTCCAACCCAAACCATCCATGATAAACATTTATAAAGCTGGACTAGAAGCTGGATTTTCTTTATTGATTCTTATTGTTTCACCTGCTTGGTTAGTAACAGAACTTTGTTCAAGCAAAGGAGTTTTAAGTGGGTGTTTTATCCATCAGCTGCTAATGGAAAAATAAAGCCACTCATGATTTATTTTAATTTCCAATGGCTGAGCATTTAGGGTGCTTCTACATAGAGTTTTTGAGAGAGAGACAGAGTTGAAGAAATTTGTTCCAAACCTCTGAGGCTGGAAGAAGAGGCTTTTACAAAAGACACCTCTCAGGCATGGGGGGAGCTTGATTCCTTACATGGCAGGAGAGCTGGTTGAAGTTTATGGAAATCAGAACTATTATTAGCTTGGATGCACCTGTTCTACTGGTAAGCAAAGCCATCCAAAATAGTCAGTTTAGGGTGCTTCTGCATATAGTTTTAGTTTCTGATGGTTTAATCAGAGTAGATGTTTTAGGCCTCAAAATAAATTCCATGCATAGAAAAAGAAAAGAAGTTAAACTCTTTAAACGGGAGTCAGGCATTTGAAGTGTCCAGTGACAAGTGTTTGTGAAGCTTAGCCCTGCCTTTGTGAAGGCTGCAGGAGTGAGGTTGAGTGATTTGGGAAGGCACTGAGGATGCAGAGGTGTCCCAGACGCTGGTTTGGGAAGGCACGGAGGATGCAGAGGTGTCCCAGACGCTGGTTTGGGAAGGCACGGAGGATGCAGAGGTGTCCCAGACGCTGGTTTGGGAAGGCACGGAGGATGCAGAGGTGTCCCAGACGCTGGTTTGGGAAGGCACGGAGGATGCAGAGGTGTCCCAGACGCTGGTTTGGGAAGGCACGGAGGATGCAGAGGTGTCCCAGACGCTGGTTTGGGAAGGCACGGAGGATGCAGAGGTGTCCCAGACGCTGGTTTGGGAAGGCACGGAGGATGCAGAGGTGTCCCAGACGCTGGTTTGGGAAGGCACGGAGGATGCAGAGGTGTCCCAGACGCTGGTTTGGGAAGGCACGGAGGATGCAGAGGTGTCCCAGACGCTGGTTTGGGAAGGCACGGAGGATGCAGAGGTGTCCCAGACGCTGGTTTGGGAAGGCACGGAGGATGCAGAGGTGTCCCAGACGCTGGTTTGGGAAGGCACGGAGGATGCAGAGGTGTCCCAGACGCTGGTTTGGGAAGGCACGGAGGATGCAGAGGTGTCCCAGACGCTGGTTTGGGAAGGCACGGAGGATGCAGAGGTGTCCCAGACGCTGGTTTGGGAAGGCACGGAGGATGCAGAGGTGTCCCAGACGCTGGTTTGGGAAGGCACGGAGGATGCAGAGGTGTCCCAGACGCTGGTTTGGGAAGGCACGGAGGATGCAGAGGTGTCCCAGACGCTGGTTTGGGAAGGCACGGAGGATGCAGAGGGGTGTCACACGCTGCTGTTGGCACTGTGCTGTAGCTTTCAGATGTTGTCCTGGCAGTCATTTCAAGGAGAAGCTGCTTCTCAGCAGGTGCCTGGAAGGAGCTGCCCTGGAGGGGTTGCACTGTACCTGCTCTCCCAAACTTGCTCCCTGGCCAGAATAAATTTACCACACACTCAAAACCTGTTGACAACACATTAGAATTTTGCCATATAAGGATCAGCATCCTTATAATATGATTGTATGAATTTTAAGCACTTTTTATCTTTGAGTCTTGTACAGAATAAGAAAATGTCACTCTCCATCCCTGGAAGTATTCAAAGCCAAGCTGGATGGGGGTTTGAGCTACTTGGTCTGGTGGAAGGTGTCCCTGCCTGTGGCAGTGGTTGGAATGAGGTCCCTTCCAACCCAAACCATTGTGATCTTTTTGAACAGATTTTGTCATATTTGTGCATTAACACTGCAGCATACTAAATGTGATATCTATGTTATTTTTATATTTTATATATAATAAATGTAAAAATTATAGTTATGAATATGTTTATTTCATATATAATGCTTAAGCAAACAAGTAACCTGTATGTTGATTCCATTGTAAAAGGATAAAATTAGCATCTTAATGCCTTCCATTACTTTTATTCTGGAGCCCAGATAAAAATTCAAATAGTCTTCTTAATTAAAAGCCATGTTTTTAGAGATACATGTGCTAGTAAAGCAATGTTGATTTTTTTTCCTTGGTACTTCACTGCTGCTTATCTCATTCTTGGTGCAATTCAGATCTCATGGAACCCTCCCATGATTTTGAGAAAATTTTTTTTTTTTAATTGCTGACTTAAAAACAGGGAATGAGTGTCTTCAGAGCTCAGCTGGTTACTATTTCCTCCACGTGGCTTGGTGGGATGTTTTAAGAGCAGATTTTACCCATCTGTGGAGATAAAGCCTGTTATAATGCATGTAATGTAACAAGGGTAACACGATCCCACATCAGCTGATACACTTATCCCTGCAGGAAACACTTGTAAGTTCTGCAAGAAATTAATTTGGGTTTGTGTGCCAAAATGTGTCTGTTGGCAGTAGCTTTATCTCTGGAGCTCTTAGGTAGTCATTAAAATGATTAGTCCTGATCCATTTAGGGTACTGAATCCCATAAACTCTGTATAATGAGTGGATGTTTGTGGTGTTTGTGCACTGCTGCTGTGGAGGATTCTTACTCATTATGGGAGCTTATAAAAGCTGCAGCAGTGTCAATGTCAAAGCTTTGGTTGTTAGTAAAATATTTCACATCCCACAAGCCCTGCCCCTCCCAGCCAACGGTGGCAGTAAGGCCGTGGTGATCCGTATCCCAATTATTGTGTCTGTGGTTTGCCCCAGCTCTGTGCTCCGATGGAAAAGGCACAGCAGGGATGTGCTCCAGCCTGTCCTGCATGGAGCAAATGCCACTGAGATCTGAGCCCTCACTTCCTGGGGGTCTCCACACCCCTTTCCAGGCAGAATCCAGTACTTTATCTTCAGTGATCTGTGTGCTTCAGGAGCAGAGGTGAATTTTATCACAGCAGTTTCTCCTCAACCAGAACTTGACTGCATTTGTATTGTTTAGATATGTTTGTGTACACACAGGCTTGAAAATATACTTTGTTTTTGTATTTGGTTTGTATACTTACTAAATCTTCCAATATTTCTCAATTCTATGCTAAGTGACGCTGAAAACCCCAACCAAACAAAAATCCATTTTCTCACCTTTTTCCCCCCCCAAATAAGAAGATAATGGAGAACCACATGTGGGTTATCAGCAATCTTCCTCTGTTCTTATTAGTGAATGGTTTGGTTTTGTGGACTTGGCTGTGTGTCCACTCTTACACAAGTTTCAGTTTTTAGTCAACTTGTTCTTGTTGTTGCTTTTATTGATACATTTGAAGTTCCCCATGCATTTCAACAGATTTTGTGGAGCCCTTAATTTTTCCCTCTGTTAATATGGAATTAATGCATTTAAATACAAGCCTGGATGCTTCTGGTGTTATACCTGCCTTTCCAAAGGGTTCCATGTGGTGTGCAACGAATGTCTCATGGGGTTATTTTTTGTTCAGCCACATGTGCTGTCTTCTTCTAGTTCTGTTAATATACAAGATGTTTATTTCAGCCTTGATGACTGGTTAGCAGGAGTGGTCCATTCCATTTTTTTTTTATTTTGTGGTGAGCAAATAAATTTATTACGTTTTTTCAGTGTAAACAACTGTTACTTGGATATCACAGGTCTCCAGAATGAGTTGGAGAGTCCCTTTTTTGCTGTAGTCCTTTTCAGTTCATACTGTTTTCAGGACAAAAGGTTTGCTTTGTCCTTAGCCAGTGCTCAAATTGCAGTGTTCATTTGAAGTGTTGGTGTGGTGTCCCATCAACTTGCTGACCACAGAATATTTTTCTCTCATTTTAATTTTCTTTCTCTGTCGTTGTAGTATTAGAAATTAAAAAAAAAAAAAATTAAGGAGTCTATGTTTAACTTGGATTAGAATTGCTTTTATGATTGAAAAATACCTGTCATGGTTTCTCCCCATGACATGGAGGAAGTTATTACCTAATAAATAGGCATTTCTTTTTCTTCTTACTGTTACTCCTTCAATTTTTAAGACAGTTTATCAGGTCAAGTATACTATTCCTTCTATGGAGAGTAAATAACATTTTGTAAAATTCTGAGGAGAGACAAAAATAACTGCTTGAATTCTCTACACAGTAGCAGCCACTGAAGGGGAATTTTGAATCAAGCTCTTTTCGTTGTTTTGCCATATTTTTTTACATCAAAGATCTTGTGTTTACACAAAAAAAAAAAACCCACAAGATTTTAATCTTGTTTTATTCAGTTGTTACAGCAGAGTTATTTTCTCAAGTTTCTCACAGGGAGAAAGAGGGTGATGTTGGGTTTCCTGCTCAACTTCTGCTGAGATCCAGCTCAGATCTACCAGGGAGCAATAACACTGAAACAATATAACCCCTCTCTTTATTCCAATTCTTTTAAAATAAAAACAATACTTGCCAAGAGATGTTTGACTAAATTAATATGTGGAAGTCATTAAAGGCAGTAGAGGGCAAATTAACTTTGAATATTTCAGTACTGGTGGTAATGAGCAATGGTTGTCAGCCACCTCTGATCATGTCTTTGTGTGAGGGAAAAACAGCATTTGGTTGAGCTGGCTTTTATTTCTTCAAGATTCATGTAGAAATATGACTCAATTTCCAGAGGCCTATGAAAGTTTTAATCATAATTGAAAAGTACCTTAATTACTAAAGTAAGCCCATCATTCGGGGATTTTTTTTTTCATTTTTAAGTATTTATGGCTGTGTTTTTCTTGACCTCCTTTAAATTAAAAAGAAGTAACATTATGTACAAAAAGCATGAGCCTTACCATGCTTAGGTGACTAACATAGTTTGACAATCTAACTTACGAGTGGAATGAAGAGCTCTTAAATTATACCTGAAAATATAACAAATATGGGAGGTGACTGACAGAGGAAGAAGAAATCTGAAAATTGAGGATTTCTCAGAGAATATCCTGGTAGCATTTGGGAAAACAAGAGGTGAAGGGCCTTGCTGATCTTGAGCCTGATACTGCATCAGGAAAATACTGTTCTTTCTAATGAATAACATTAAATTTGATCTACTGACCTCTAGGTTTGTGCCTTAGCTGCTCACATTTAGTGTTTTTAACTGGGTGTTTTCCTTGGCCTTATTCAAAGAGTTTGACAGCAGCGTGAATTTGATGGGCATCCCTTTGCCTTGTGTTTGTATAGTGTTAAACCTTGACTTTGACTGGAACATTGTTTTGTACACATAATCTGTGTGGGTCTTTTAGCAATACAGCCATGATATGATTAAGCCCAGGTAAGGAGTGGCACATACATCTTGCTCCCTGCATCTCACAAGGAAATGATACCTCAAGTGCTTGAAGTGTTCTGACCTAACACTTCTGCATGGCTGATGGTGTCTCCTTTCAGCAGAGGCTCTGGAGCTGTGTGTAGGTGGAAACTCAAGCATGGGTAGCAACAATGTTATGGATGAGTCTGGAATGGGTGAGAGAAGCGGAAAGTATTGGAAATGAGGACAGAATGTAAAACTGGGAGGAAGAGCTGTGGTACTAAAAGGACTGAGAGTGGCTGACAGAAGGTCTTTAAGAGCACTGGGACATAATAATACATTTATGTAAATATACATATACAATTATGTATTATGTACAGTACATTAATAAATGTAGTGAAGGACTTGTGGAATGGTAATAGTGTTGAGGCAGAAAGATTCAGGAGGCTCTTAGTTTTGATCCTTCAGTGTTGGTCTGTAGAGCTGCTGCAGCTGTTTCTCAAACAGGTAATACCTCTGGACATGTGTTTTCTGGAAGCATCAGTGCTCTGGCTGTGCTGCCTGAGGATGGGATCATTTGATGGAGGTGTTTCCCACATTCACCAAATGGACCTGTCAGCTCTCATGGTACAGAATCTGAGCTGCTGTAAAATAATACTTGTGTGATAAGGACCACTGAACATCTTAATTTGTTGGATTTATTTTGTGTCACTGAGGTCTGATCTGTAAAACACTTTCTTTATACTACTTTAACACAGTTACTGGAGTGAAAAATTGCTTTCAGGTCTCTAGCCCAAGACTACTCCTTATAGGCATTTTCAAAACTGGTGCTTGTGTATCCAGAGGATTCCTGCTTTGAGCAGGTTTGATTGTACCAAGCATGAAATTTTATCTTGTTCTGATTACATGTTACAGAATCTAGGAAGACATGTAACTGGCATCTTCCCCTCCTTTTCCCTCAGTGAGGGGGCTTTCCTTAGAGTAGTGTGTAAACCCAGGGATCAGGAAAGTGAATGCAGTAGCTCTGAAGAAACTGCAGTGTTTTAGAACTGTATTTACTGAACACTAATAATGGAGACTCCTGTGGCCTTTCAGGGTTTCCTGAAATTGCCTTTTAGTTTTTCTGAATAAATCTGTGGAATAACCTTTACATACAGTACTGTCAAACATGGAAGGAAATAAACTAATGAAATAATTTATCTGAAAGAGCACTAAGAGTTTGAGTTTCTTATTATATTGGCAGGTAGATAGGTAGTTCTTTCAAAAACTGGTTTAAAAATAATAGTGACACCTATTGAATTGATATCTACAATCTTTCAGTGCTTTGTGAGCCATGGTGACCATATCCCCTCTTTTGTGAGGCTGGGAAGTATTGGCATTGCAGCAGTGGAAACTGTGAAACCCACTTGGGAAGTGAGACATAGGCTCAGTGTGTTGTCTAAGATCGCCCAGAATATGCACACACAGCAGGGAATTGAACTGAGGATTCTCTGGGTCTAACTCAGCTTAAGTTGTAATGATTAAAAGAATATTTTGGGCTCCAGTTCTATCACTGCTGAATCTTCTCTGACTCCTCCCCATTTTTGGGGGCAAATGACTTTGGTGGTGCTGGTAACTCTCAAACTGACAGACAGTGTTTGTAAAACTCCTCATATTTTCTACTCAAGAACCTCTACAAAGGTGAAATTAGATGTTCAGATTTTATGGCCATGTCAGTATCTTAATACCATAATTGGATTTGTGCAAATGTGTTTTAGGTTTCCTATGTGATTAGAGATGAAGTGGAGAAGTACAACCGGAACGGGGTGAATGCACTTCAGCTGGACCCGGCATTGAACAGACTCTTCACGGCAGGGCGGGACTCCATCATAAGGATATGGAGTGTCAATCAGCACAAGGTCAGTCAGGACAGCCTTCCTGGCTCTAAACCTGCTTTTTTCCAAGTTATCCTGCTGGTAAGCTGCCTACAGGGCTGTACCTGATGCTGTTTTTTAACAGCTGCCAATTATTGTGATCACAGAATCCTTTTGATATTGCTCATACTGTGGTATCTTACATAATGGTGTTGTTCTCACAAAAAGGGTTCTGGGAGAGTGATTTCAAACAACTCTGCCTTAGGAGACTTTGGATCCCTATGCAGGTTGAAGATATCACAACAGGATATGATAGTCACAACCTTCTCCATTGGTGAAGCTTATTTTTTCTTAATTTGCAGCAAGACCCTTATATAGCATCTATGGAACATCACACAGATTGGGTAAATGACATTGTGCTCTGCTGCAATGGCAAAACATGTAAGTACTTAAAAGTTTCAGAACTGCAGTATTCAGAAACTGTATACAAGCAAATTATCTGCTGCTTTAATTATTTTCCATATTTTCTTAGCACATAAAATTAATTTGTGATATATATTGTAATTTTGGTAAATAGCATAAGCAGCTGTTTTACTGAAAATTGAAATGTTATATAAATTATTGTTTTAATCTCTTCTGAAAAACAAATTAGAGTACTACAAATATGCTCTAAAGTAATATATAAGCCATTAAAATTTAGTCTTTATTCTTTCCAATTTAGTGATATCTGCTTCTTCAGATACTACTGTTAAAGTGTGGAATGCACATAAGGGATTTTGCATGTCAACACTAAGGACGCATAAGGTGAAAAACATTATCTGTAAATACTATGTGTGATCAGTGCCATTCTTACAATTATTAAGATGTAGACTTCAAAAGGATAACATTGATTCTTATTGTTACATTTATTTTATTGTAGGACTATGTGAAAGCCTTAGCATATGCAAAAGATAAGGAGCTGGTAGCATCTGCTGGGCTGGACAGACAGATATTCCTCTGGGATGTAAATACTCTCACAGCACTGACTGCCTCAAATAATACTGTCACAAGTAGGTACCACCTGGGGAGGGGAGGCAAATGCTATGCATTTTAAGTAGCATAATCTGTGAGGTCAGTTTAAAACTATAGATGCCTGTACATAGAAAATGGGCAAGAAATTTGAGGTGGGGTTTGTATGGATTCAGTCCATTTGTTATGTAATAGGTGGAAATCTAGAGCAGCCAACAGTCATGGCATTTAGAACAGAGGACAAGTCTCTTTGAACTGTTTCTCCTGAACTGTGATGTGCTGGTTTCTCTGAAACTTGATAGAGCTTTAACTTGAGAAGCTTTTAACCTCTCAACTAACTTTTTATAGAAATGTTCTCTTAGCTTATTTGTGCCTACATTTTCTGTATTTTATGATTTGGGGTTGTTTTCTTTTTTTTTTTTTGTATAGATACTGAAAAAATAGACAGTACGTCTCCTAAAGCAGGACTGGATAAACTTGTCAAATCTCTGTCAGAAGAATAGTTACTAGATAAGCTAGACTAAAAACCACACAGAGTAACACAAAGCACTGATTACATGTAACGATGGAATACTGGTGAGATCTAACTCACTGGAGATTGGAAGGCAAGGGGAAACTGTACATTTTACTCATCAGGGTTAATTCTCAATGTCACTCTTTAGGAAGTCACCTGTCCTGCTTCTCTCTCCCAGAAAGGCTTTATATAAATTGTGAGATCTTTCCTTTATACAGCAATTCCAACACTGCCTTTTTTAGAATGGTCAGGGTAGAGCTGATTAAGTTGCTCTTCAGGGAAGTGTCACACCAGCCTTTAGGTTCAGTTGGATTTAAGTGAATAACAGATCTGGATCATGGCATCCTGGTTTGTGTTGGCTATTTCACAGTTGATTTTTTAAGAAAGAGAATCTAGTGTGACCACAGAACTTTGCTGCCTGTTAGGCAGGTTGGAAAAATTGTGTTCCCAGTGATTGATCTCTTTCATTTTTTAGCTAGTTTGATGGATATTTAAACAATAGCAGTCTCAGCTTGCACTGGGAAAGGGCAAAACCATTTTGCACACTGCCACACGTTAATTTTCTAAATAAGCCTAGTTGCTTTCTCAGTCATAGGTTAGGAATGACTCAAGGAAAATCTGCAAAACTAAAATCTGGAATTGACACAACATATTTCTAAGACATTTCAGGAATATGTGCTTCTGTAAGTAAGAGGCAGGCATGTCGTTTTGTTGGTGTGGGAGCTTTTATTTATTTACTATATTGGGCTGATTTCAAAAGGTGTTTAATTTCATAGATTTAGTAGCTTCTAGTGCCAGAGGTGCATCTACTGGGCAGAACTGTCAGTTTTGCATTTGTTGTTTAAAGAACTTTTTAATTCAAGTATAGCTTGTGCTGACATGTCTGAGTAGCCTTTGGAAGAGACACGGCTTTAGAGAGCTGTGTTGCACTGCAGAATGCTATTGGGATGGCACATGACTAAAGAGATTTACTTTATACTTCCCAGAAAGATAAAATCCTTCTATTTCTTCCTTTTTTTTTGCTGAAATTAGAATTATTTTATAGTCAATCTTTGCTGGTAACTGTAAGTTTTGCTGTCTTCTACTTAACCAAAGAGTTTTTGAAGGAAGAATTTATTTGGAAGCTCACAGGAAACCTCAGTTGTGGGATAATGAAACATAAAAACGTTTCTTGTACACTGTAACAGTGATACAGAACCTAAATGATTCAAGTGACTTGGAAATGGGAGATGAGGAGTACTGAGGAGCTGGTGCATGTTTTGAACCCAAGATGAAATGGGAGTGGAGGCCTTAGCTCTAAGGTGACAGGGAGAAATTTGCATTTCTGGAGTAGGAACACAAATATTTCATAAGGGGGAGGAAGAGAAAGCAGAGGAGTTTTTCCTTTCATTTTAGTACTCCCCAGTAGCTGTTTCTGTTGGAAAGAGCAGAGTACATGTCCTCACAGAACCTATTTTCCTGAGTCCTTTCAAGCAGTATGGATTTTTTCAGAGTATAAATGAAAATTGTGCTTGTGCATTAGTTTTCTATCTGATTACATGGAAGTGGTGTACACAAACCAGCATTAAGAGGAAGCCTATTTTTAAAGAGTCTCTCAGTCAGCAGAGCTATAATTCAAATTAAGTGGAGAGATTTAGCTTTTGAGCAGTAGTCCCTTCCAGAAGAGAGGGGAGTTGAGCTTTGTTTTTGTTCTGGCATTAATTCTGCTTCTGTACATTTAAGATTCTCCTATTCCTGCTACCCAGCTTTTGATAACTCTGTGTATTATCCTTTCCTAAATTATTATGATTGTTGAACAGTGTGCTAACCTTCAAGAGTTTTCAGTTCTGTGTTTTGCTTTCAGCTGTTCTCTGGGGACAGTGGGAAACTTCCACTTTATTTTAGCTCCAAATAATAGGTTTCATTTGACAGTTTGCATTTGGATGGTATAACTACTGGCTAAGAGGACTCTGAAGTAAAGCTGCATAATTCTACAACAGGGTTATAGAATATCCTGAATTGTAAGGGGCCCTCAAAGATCATTGAGTCCAGTTCCTGGCCCTACATGGGGCAACCCCAAAAATCTCACCCTGTGCCTGAGAGCAGTGTCCAAATCCTGCTGGAGCTCTGGCAGCCTCCCTGGGGAGCCTGTTCTGTGTCCCACCACCCTCTGGGGGAAGAACCTCTTCATGACTTCCAGCTTAAACCTCCCCTGACACAGGTTTCTCCACTGTGACAAAATGTGATATTACAATATTAGTTACAAATCCTGTGCTGGAAACTTAGCTCCATTATATAAATAAATCAGTGTGTGAAGTTTCACATTTTTACTGGCCATCCAGTTTGTTGCTATTCTCAGCCTTCTTGGCATATTGATGGTATGGATTTAAGGCTTGATGAAATGCCTGATTGTGCTCTCTAAATAGATGATTTTCATTTGCTGTGTCTGTGCTTTTCTGAGTTGAGGGACTGGTACTTTAATCTCCAAAAGTGGGTTAGGCTGGTTGGTATAGAATTCCTCAGCTCTGATGGTAGGTGTGATGCTAAAGAGCTGCCATATGGTTTTCACAAATGCAGAGGTAGCATTCCTGCTCAAATAACACATTTCAGTGCTGCAGTGTAACTTGTCTGCATTTCTGCTGAATTAGAAGAGCCTTTAATACAAAATATAGGATTTTACTGTTACTTGGCTTGGAAAAAAAATCTCTGCACTTAAATCCAAATGCTGTGTGTTACAAGATCACAAAGAAGTGTCATATTCCAATAACATAGTTGAGCAAGAGTAGCTTGGTGGCCCTGGAACAGAACTATGGTGCCAAAAGGTCACCAAATTGTAATGACCATAAATGTGAGGGGTTACTTTGTTTTTGTGCAGTAGTAGATTAAGAATTGGAAGGGGGTTTTCCCAGCACTATGCTGACTATAGTCTTTCTTAAAGCAACTTTATATATGGGGCAGAGTGGCACTATTTTCATGAGTCAAAGAGTATTAAAATATCAGTTTTGAATTAATGTTTTTCAAATAACAGCATTAAAATTGAAAATGTGAATTTTATTTTGAAATAGCTTCTTCCCTGAGTGGGAACAAAGACTCAATCTACAGCCTTGCAATGAATCAAATGGGAACAGTTATTGTATCAGGGTCCACTGAAAAGGTAAGCAAAATTTGGTGGGGTTCATTTCAGTTCTATTTCAGTATAAAGAGACAATTTTATTCATTTTCAATGTCATGTCTGTAGCAGTTTTTGTGTTTCCAGTAGTGAGGGCAGGTACTTCTCTTAAGTGGGAGTGCAAGTGTAGGATACAAATCCTGCCTCAGTCTGAAGATATGATGTATCCATAGAGCTTTAATACATGGGGGAGGCAATCAGATCATCTGTTGTAACCCTCTGTGTCAGAGATCATTACACTTCCCCACAAGAGCTCTGATTTTGAGGCCACATGACTCAGATGATTATCAAGACAGAAGCAGTTGTTGAAGCTAGGAGAGAAGGTGCCAGCAATTTGCAAGATCCCTGCAGGAGGTGGGAAATGAAACGAGCTAATGAAGCTCAAGTGTTCCCAAGAGATGGCTCTTGCTCTTTGTTGTAAAGAAAGGTAAAACAGGCTTAAGTCTGAGGTTTTTTTTTTTTACCTAGTCTAACCTTGAGAGAATTTTGTTTCCAATACAATATAAAACTGAAAATGGGATACACCAGTGAAGCATCTGAGAAGATTCTCAGAAGCAGAAGCACATTTTTTGCCCACATCATGCTGTCCTGTTTCTAGTCACTTCTATTCTTAAATTTCTTTAAGACTGAAGAAGCCAGAACAAATTAAATTAAAATCAGGAGAAGATCACATCTGATTATTAGAGCTGCATAAGACATAATTATGTCTGTCTTGTTCTGACATACATTTTTAGTGATGGATGTCCACATGCTTGGAATAAGGGTTGATTCATTTGGAAAGGTTTAATTTCTGCAGAGCTAACACATTGGTGGGAAGAATGGTGTTAATGTCATTTATCCAATGTCTGTTCCCATAGGTTCTAAGGGTGTGGGATCCAAGGACTTGTGCAAAACTAATGAAACTCAAGGGGCACACAGACAATGTCAAAGCTTTGTTGTTAAACAGAGATGGCACCCAGGTATGTGCTTTAACCTGAGACAAAGGCATTTTACAGAGAGCAGAAATGCCATTAGTCCATTTCAGTGTAATTATTTAATGTCACAGATTACAGATATTTAGTGGTTAAGGGGAGGAGGCTGGTGGGTGACAGTTGTTTTTATTACATGTTCATCTAGGAGTGGGGTGAGTTGTTTACATAAATACTGGAAATCATGACTGGAGTTGTTACCCGTTAGCACCATTTTAGAGGAAAAATATAACTATATGATTTATCAGATCTTTTTATGGGGAAAAATACTTTGAAATACTTAAAGAGCTGTTTGATTGAAGTGTGCTGGTTGTTGCTCAGTGTCTTTCAGGCAGCTCTGACGGGACGATCCGCCTGTGGTCCCTTGGGCAGCAGAGGTGCATAGCCACATACCGAGTCCATGATGAAGGTGTTTGGGCTCTGCAGGTCAATGAAGCCTTCACTCATGTTTACTCAGGAGGAAGAGACAGGAAGATTTATTGTACAGATTTACGAAATCCTGATATCCGGGTGCTGATCTGTGAAGAAAAGGCACCAGTTCTTAAGGTAATAGAGTTAAATTCAGAGAGTCGTAGAATGTCTGAGGTTAGAAGTGATGTCTGAAGATCATCTGGTCCACTCCTCTCCCCTGGCCAAGAGCACTGGAACCTGGAACCACATCAAGATGGGTTTTGAGTATCTCCAGGAATGGAGAATTCACAACCTGTGCCAATGTTCTGTCACCCTCACAGTATAAAAGGATAATTGCCTATTTTCTCATTAAACAGTGGCTTGAGGTATAGATTGATTAAAGGATTCACATTGGCTAGCAAATATTTACTATACACATCTTCAGCAGATTGGCTCTGTCTCCTAAATTACATCTAAAGTTTAATTGCCTGAAGAAGATGGATGCCTGGCAGCTACTTAAAATATGCAAATTCTAATATTACTGAAATTGAATATGCTTCACACACAAGAAGTTGGGTTTATCAGGCTCTAGTACAGTTTTAAGAAACTGAGCTGGCATTGCCAAGACTTTGTACAAAAGTGGAATTTTCTTAGCAGCAGCATATGTGCACAGAACTGTTTTAGAATCTGTTACATACTCATGGGAACCAGGAGTAAAGTTGTTTGTGGGTTTTTTGAACACCTGAACATGTTTGCATGCACAAGTCTGAATCTTTCAAAGAACCTGTTTTTTGACTTTTTTGCTGTCTCTAACTTTAGCGACCTTGGAACCTGCAGGTGTATGAGGAGTGTGCAATTGAAACAGATACTAATAGACATAAGCAGCCTGGCTTTCCTTGGGAGTGAACTCTAGCTTAGTGTGTTAAGATAAAATCCTGGATATGTTAATTTAGTTATGGAAAAGTCAGAAAGTGAGCAGTTTCAGTTCAAAATGGAAAATGAACGTGGTGGTCAGATGTACAGAGGTCAGAAGGGGCCTCTAATCTTGGCTGCACTGATGTATTAATTTGAGAAATGTAATGTCAGCGCCAAATGTGTAAAATTCTGCTTTTTCTTTATTGTAGAACTTCTTACATTCTCATTTTAACCGTATGAAGTGTCTGAATACAAAGTAATTGAGTAATTGTACCTAGGAAACTGTCAGTTAGACAAAATTGCATCATGCTGGAAGTAACTTTAACTACTCTGTGTTAATACACATTGCATCTATTATTGCCCATGTCTACAATTCATTTGTTGAATATTTGTAATAATTCCTCTGGATTTTCAGAAGTTTCATCTTAGCACCTTTTCATTTAAACTTTGTATTTCTGCAGTAAACTGAAAGTACTGCTGTTTCTGAGATACTTTCAATTATGGGAGCGGGTCTACACAAGACAATACTAATTATCAAAGGGAAACTAAGTTAAGCATGACTGAAAGTTAGTTTCATTATTTAGATGGAACTGGATAGATCAGCTGATCCTCCTCCAGCACTTTGGGTTGCAACAACTAAATCCTCTGTAAATAAATGGGTAAGTGATACATTTTACAGTCTGTGAATACAATGGAGTAGTCACAGGATTAGCAGTCCTGGTTTGGGAGCTGTTGGGCTGTTACTTTCAATTGGACTGGGATGTACTGTAATTCTTAACCTTTCTTTAGAATAAATCATAAAATACTAATATTGAAATTGCTCAAAAGGCATGAAACTTTGAATTACTTTCTTTGCTCTTATTTATGATTTTAGAAGTAAAATGTATTCCTTGGAACTGGATAGTAAATATCTAAATAGCAGCATGAACTGGCAGTTGTTACTCACAGATAAAAGCAGAGGTTATAGATGATTATGAATGTCATTATTTTCTTTCTTTCTTTAGACTTTGAAGGGAATCCATAATTTTAGAGCATCAGGAGATTATGATAATGATTGTACCAATCCCATACCACCCCTGTGTACACAGCCTGACCAAGTTATAAAAGGTAAACAGCTGTTTTGCAGAGGACCTTGTAAAATCTGTTATTTTTAGCACAAGTGATAGAGCTTTAAGATTGACTCAGTTTTTTAAAAAGCTTGATACTATGATTTCAACCAGAACAATGTGATTATTGTCTATCCAGTGCTGGTTACAGTTAAAATCATGTTTAAACCTTGGTGGCATCCAAGGTTTACACAAAAAAGTGAAACCAAAGAACAGCATATGTCATGTTATGCAATTTAATTTAATGTGATATTAGGAAAAAAATGACAGTAGTAAGCTTAATTCTTTTTTTGTTTGCCAGGGGGTGCTAGTATTATTCAGTGCCACATTCTTAATGACAAGAGGCACATATTAACCAAAGACACAAATAATAATGTGGCATACTGGGATGTCTTGAAGGTAAGGATGTAATTTCAGATTTTCTACTGTTGGATGATTATTTTGTGCCACTTTTATATATATCAGATATACTTAGTGTTTGAGATTTCTGTGGTAGAAAGTCAATCATCTTTCTGTCTCAGGATATCATGCAAAGTCTGCCTTTTGAAAAAGGAGGGGGAATTTCTGAGCTTTTTTGGTAGCTTTCCCTGATGTGAGGCTGATATCTGCATTCACCTGAATTCAATCCAGTATTGACATCTGCAGTCTCCTGAAGTTCAGACCCTTGAGTTTTTTCCAGGAAATAGTAATGTTTTGATGGGGTTTTCTTTCAAAGAGGGCTTGTGTTTGCTGGTAAGTTGGGAAGGCAAGAATGGCAGGAAAAGGAACAGAAGGAAGCCTGGCTCCTCCCTGGTGTTGCCTGGGGAACCTTGGTGTGACATTTCTTTGTTGCTTTACCCAATGATTGGTCAGAGGAGAAGGGGAAGAGCACAGAGAGAAAGGACTCAAACCCCACATCAGTCAAAATCAGGTCAGCAATTTCTTGTCTGGCAAAAGCCTGTTTAAAATCTAAATAATTTCTTCTTGAACTATGCAGCAGCCAAGAGTAATCAGTAATGAGGTAATGAGGTAAAGCATGCTCAGCCAGCTTACTGAGTTGTTGACTGAAGCAAAAAAGAAATTAAGTTGGAGAATATAGATTTATACTAAAAATTATCAAGATTATTTTTGGAAAAGTTTGCTTTGTTTCAGTATGTATTTAAGTGTGCAGTGTTAGATCTCATGACCAGAGTCAAATGGTAATGTTAATTTTTACTTTCATTCAGGTTTTTTCTTTAGTAAGGCTATGAGAAGTGTTACTTCATATATATTCAAATACATATTCACTGTAGAGATGAGATCATTTGCCAGGTCAGAGTGTTGCTCCCTGTACTTGAAAGCTGAGACTTTATTGAGGGTGTTGGAAAAAGAGAAGGAGGTTTTCCTACCTGAAGCTGCACCCTTCAGTCTTTGCTTCCTGTAACTTTTCCTGGATTTTGAGGGAATAAATTCCAAGGTTGCAGTCCTTAGTGTTTGCCTAAAATAAGTATTTCAGGATGACTCTTCAAGTGGATTATAATAATTTGGATTTTAACAGAATTACTTAAGGGACTTTTAAAGTAAAGGTATGAAAAAACCACAAATAAAGCATCTGCACAGAAGTTCCTCACTGCTGTTCCCATTGCAGTAGTTGAGCTGAATTTGTTGCTTGATGTACAGGAAATACTGGTGTTTGATGGAGTACTGAGATATTGGTACTGATGGGGAGAAAAATGACAGAGGGTATTAGAAGACAGCAGTCTGCTCATTGTGGGGAAAATATTTTCTAGTAATTTGAGTAATATTTCCAGACTCTCTATTGACTTGCTGCCCCACTTCCTTGGAGATGAATGAAGAATAAAAATTACTTACTATATAAATCACTGTTGGACTTTTTAGAAAATATTTAACCTTTAACTTGTGTGGTTTTGGACTGCAGTGCTCAGGGAGAGATCATAACCACAAGAATTCCAAATATATATGAAAATCAAGGAAAAGACTTGAGGTGTTGATATGACTCAGTACTTGTACATTTCTTTTGGTGAACAGGCATGTAAAGTTGAAGACCTTGGGAAAGTAGATTTTGAAGAAGAAATTAAGAAGAGATTTAAAATGGTTTATGTGCCAAACTGGTTCTCAGTGGATTTGAAAACCGGGGTGAGCTACAGCTCCTACATCTGTTGTTTTAATGTTGTATTTCACATTTTTTCATCTATTTTTTGTTCAAAAAGGTTTTAGTTTGTTAACTTCAGAAGAACATTCATTGCTTATCTGATGGATTAAATTTATTTTCAAGTAAAACAGCAAATTTTACCTCTTCTTAATAGTCTGAATAACAGGTTTTTTTATTAATTTTTTGCTTGGTATAGTCCAACCAATACCAATTATAAATTAATACAGTTTAGTAAACAGAGTGTGCTGTCATGCTTTCAGAAATTCTTTGGTTTGTATTCCCAGCTGAGTAGGAGCAAAGTTAGAAATTTATAGAATTTAATTAATCCCTATTAACAACTATTACATTCCTCATGATCTTTTTGCCAACAGATGTTGACAATTACTTTGGATGAAAGTGACTGCTTTGCAGCCTGGGTTTCAGCAAAGGATGCTGGATTTAGCAGTCCCGATGGTTCTGATCCAAAATGTAAGTTTTAACTAATATTAGTGTTCTATTTTAACAAAGAAATCAGAATAAATTCCAGTACATATGTTTTGAAGTATTCCCATGCCACTTACGTCAGTATCTGGTTGGATTTTTGGGCCTATTTTCTTAATACTAAGTTCTGTAGCATATTCTCCAAAGAAAGTATTGGTTTTTTTTTTTCTGAAACAGGTTCAGGGTTTACATTGAATTTTGTTTTGAACCTTCAAGATGCAAAAGGGAAAAAGTAATTATAACGTAATGTAGAGAAAGTTAAAGCACATGAGTTATCCAAAAGCAGGGACTCTAAAATCAGCTTTTCCTGAAAGATTGTGACATGCAGCTCTCAGATTGTGACAAGCAGATTTCTGTGCCCATAAATAGTTTGCTTTGAGAACAGAACTGCTCAGACTCTTGGGGAATTTTCAGCTGTGGATCAAATGGACATTATTATGTTGCCCATGGTTTTTTGTGTGGCTAAAGTTCTGCCTCACTGTGTCTTGACAGTAAACCTTGGAGGGCTTCTGCTGCAAGCACTTCTGGAATACTGGCCTAGAACACATATCAATCCAATGGATGAAGAAGAAAATGAGATAAACCATGGTTAGTATTTTAATATTTTCCTTTTTTATTACTTGTCCACACATTGTTTGTTTATATGTTTCTTAAACAGATACAACATTTGTTGTCTCACACCTGTCTCTCTGTGCATTATAGGCTTCATGTTTTTTATCACTCCTAAATTTGCTTTACACCAGAAAGTGTTTTACTTCAGAAAGTATCAGCAAAAATCTTAAGTTTGTCTGTAAAAAAAGCAGGTGAATAAGTGATTCTGAGGTTACAGAAAGATAATGAAAAATATTGATGAAAAACAATTACTGGCAAACTGAGGCTTGACTTGGAAAAGAAACATTAGATAATGACAGTAAATAAAAATAATTCAGTTATCCAACGTTAGCCAGTATTCTCTTGACATAATTCCAGTTATCTTCTAGGCATTGTGAACAAAATAAAAGCTTTCTTGAAAAAAATACATTCAGTGTTATAATACATAGAGTAGGTCTATAGAAAACATCTTCAAGTGGTGTTTAAGGTATTAATGCTAATTCTAATCAGGCCTTAGATGAAAGCCACAGCCCTGTTAAAGGTAAGGTAGAGGCTGAATTTGGCAAACTAAGAAACTCTCTAACTCCTGAGTTGGAAATCAACTCAACCCAGGTCAGAGTTGACTGAAGTCTCATTTTTGGAGATTAAGAAATTAATTTCTATAGATAGATGATGCAATTAAGAAAACTGTACATTCAGCATATCTCACTATTTTGTGACAAGACTGTGCCAAGAATTAGTTGCTTTCTTCTTTCAGAGCTGGCCTCCATGGAGGGTTAGAGCACTTGGCAGACTCTTCTGGATCCAGCTGCTGATTCTCAGCCTGTTGTGCATTGGCAGTTTAGAGCTTAGAGCCAGACAGAGTATGAGATGTGTCACTCACAGGCTTTTGTGGTGTTGGATTATTGATGCTACGCTGCTTATTCCTGTGTAGAGTTGTGGATTAGTGGAATGTTTGGTGTAGTCACAGCAGTGTCAGTTTTCATTGCCCTTCCAAAAGAAAAAAGTTAGGAGGCTGGCACTGAGCAGTGACTTGAGAAGGTGAAGTGTACCTGTTGGACACTGGCATTTCTGTAGAGATATGAATTTAAGTGAACACAAAGTACATGCAGTGTTGTTCCTTTCAATTCTTCAGAGAAGTGTGGCAAAAAAATCTTTCAAACTATAGGATTTTTCATTTGCTGTAACTTCAGTGTTATGTTTACCCCTTTCAATATATATTGTCTTTTTTTGTTTTCCTTGCTTGTTACAGTTTCTAACCTTTCTTTGGCTACGTGTCTTTCTGGTTAGAAAGCTGAGGAATCATTCATCTCATGAGTCTGTGCCATTTAAATTTCTTAATGTTTCTTGAATTCAACATCTCTTCCAATACGGTAATGAGGTGCTACAGTGTAATGGAGATGGTTTTTCCCAAGTGCAAGTCAGGCATCCAAATTCTTCTACATTTTTTCAAGATACCTACTGATTAGAAGCTGCACTGTTCAAGAGGTGTATAAATAATGCTGATTTTCCTTTAATCTTGTCCTATCCACCTGATATGGAATCACATTCTTCAGTCTTTGAAGACCACATTGCTGTAATTAGCTATAATGAATTTATGACGCAGGAACTTCAAGGCACTGTGAGTCTGAGCTTTCCTAGTACATTGTTTTGACATCTGTCAAATCCAGGTAGAAGAGCAGTGCAAACAACCCTTCAGAGTTCTGTACTGTCACTCTAGAGGCAAGAACAGTCTTGTCTCAGCAGAGTCTCTTTAGTTGATTCCTAATATTAGTATTATTCACTTTGACAAAATAAATGGGAAAAAAACCTCATAATCGGGTTTTGGCTCCTGGGCTTTATTTTCCTTTTTTCACAGGCTTTTGAAATAGACCTTCCACAAACCTGTATTGATCTCGTTACTCTCTAGTGTTTCTTCTTACATACTTGCTGTATCTTGGAAATGGGTATTTTCTTGGTTTTCATGAAGCTTATGATCTTACTAATTTACAAAATGTATCTACTGCAGATGGAATGTGTACCCTGTTTTAAGGCCTAGTGCAGTCTCACTGGTGTTTTATGTGTTTTTCCAACAGTGAATGGGGAGCAGGAGAACAGAGTCCAGAAAGGAAATGGATACTTCCAAGTGCCACCACATACACCAGTTATTTTTGGTGAGGCTGGAGGACGCACTTTGTTCAGGTATAAAAATTTAGGAATATAAATACAGTGGCTGAACAACCCCTTTCTTAGTGCAAGCAGAAATGTTATCAAAAATGTTCTTTAAATCTGTTCTGTACATTTAAGACTTGCCCTTGACAGGCAAAATAAGCAGCTGTTGATGATGATTTGGCATTGTCCAGCTGAGCATGTGAGTTTGAACATCAGCAAGGTGTGGGGTTTTAAAGCAGTAAGAGGTGTGTTAGTCCTTAGTTGTCTGTGATATTTTTGGGTGCCCTCTTTCTGCAAACTGATAAATTAAATTGTGTTTTAGAATGAAATTGTGCTACTTTAGATTCTTGTGTTTTGTGCTGGTCTCTGAACATTAATTACTCAGGAGCTGCTACTTACTAGAGAGTTGGCTTCTGCTCCCAAAATTGGTTGATGATCCAGTAGAAGGTCCTAATCTCTGGCAGGGAGGAGCACAGGTTCTGTATTGCAATGTGTGTGTTAGTTACCCTTCTATTTCCTGTTGTTCTACATTGAAAAACCAAACAGTGTACATCAGAGACAGTTTAACAGTGCTGCAAAACAAGTGCTGAGCTTGCAAACACTGTGAATGGTTTGATATTTACTGACATAGTGGTTTTTAAATGTAAGGGGTGGGTTATGTCTGATTTGTTTCCTAGGCTGAACAGGCCCCAGAATGATGTAACTTTTGGTCAGTAAAACGGGGAAACAATTTTCAGCTTGGAAAACTGACTTTTTTCCTGCAGGATCACTGTATTAAACAACAATTATTTATGTTGTACCTGGGACTTAATATTTGCCTGCATTCTGTTCTGGTGGATCTTCCCTATTATGCAGCTGCTCCTGCTCCTCAAGACAACACTGGAAAAACCCCATGGAGGGAGCAAGCCATGTTTATGGGACCTAAAAGGTGGCTTGCAACACTCTGACAAAATACCTCATTGCAATTTATAAAACGAAATGTGTCTATTTTGCATCATTGCATGTGCACATTTCCTGAAATTGCTTTTATTATTTTCCTTTTAGTGAGGGCTTAGCAGATGCTTTACATGCAAAGCTCATTTTTCCCAAGGAGGAGAGAATTGCTTTATGCCAGGTGCCTTCCCCTTCCTGACAGTTCTGTACTTCAACACACAAACATAACACAATCCAGAGCCAAGTACTCATACATTTTCTGTGCCATAGCCATAGTCTCCTGAGATCCTACTCCCTGTTTCTGCTCTGGGTTCTGTCTTCCTACAGCTCCTTCTGCTCTTCACAGAAAATAAGTGATCTCTTCCCCAGTAAGTTCATGGTCCTAACAGAGTTCAGGCTCCCTGCCCATTAAAAAGGCAGAACCTCTCCTGAAAGCATTGTAATACAAATGGCAATAATTGTTGTTACAATAAAGGTTATTTCTGTGTGTCTCAGGTTGTTATGTCGGGATTCAGGAGGTGAAACTGAATCCATGCTTCTTAATGAAACGGTGCCACAATGGGTAATTGACATCACTGTGGATGTAAGTATTGGGTGTATAAGTTTGCTTTTTTTAAGACATACTACAAGTAACTTTGCAGTATCTGAAATGACATCTTAAATTTTTGCTGTGTTTATATTTAAAATAAGTGGTCCTAAGGTCTGTAATCAAGACCCTTCAAGATGCGTCATTTTTTGATGTGTCCAGTTAAAGTACTTCTTGCTGAATTTCTGTTGACAGACTTAGATAAAGAGTTTAAAGTCCTGTGCATAATTGGTATCCTTTCCAAGTGAGGAACTCAGGACCAGAGAATACACTTCATATTGCTGCTGTCTTTTGATACTATCTAATTGCCTTTGAAATAAACGATAATTTATATTCAAAGGCTAGATGATCTGTGCATCATCTAAATTGAAGTGTCTCAGGAGTATGAGTAATTTGGAAGTTGGCTGTGGTGGGGATGTTGATTAGGAATCTCTCATGAGTTTTGATAATTAGGAGCTGAATATATTTCACATAGCAGCTGCTGCAAATAGGAGCTGATAATGGTTCATCCTAAATTAACACTTCTGAAACTTGTTTCCTTCTAGAAAAATATGCCCAAGTTCAATAAGATTCCCTTCTACCTCCAACCTCATTCATCATCAGGGGCAAAAACTCTGAAGAAGTAAGTAATGCAAATATGACAATCAACATTGAATATCTAAATTGCAGGAAAAAACCTGCAAGCTTAAGGAAAAAAAAAACCACCAAACCAATTCACTGATTTTCAACTGAGAATTGTTTTGTGTTTGATGAATTTGTAGAACTTCTTAGTCATTTAGCAGCATTGCTCTAAAGCACTGAGTTATAGCAGAATATTTAAAAGAACTGTGTATTTGAGTTCAACCAGCAGTTGTTTATACTAAGAAATGTCTAAGAACTAACTACTGAAATGGGACTTTGTCTTTTGTGGTATTTAATCAGAAAACAGATGAATTTATAGATTGTTACTCTGTTCAGAACCACAGCTTTGTTTCCTGTTGCTAACAGAGATGAATAATTGCTTTTTGAAAGGAAAAGGGACAAAAACTGCCAGTAAGGAATGCAAACTACTTTGCCAGTCACATGAGCTCTAACTGGGAGCTGGGTTGGTTAGAAATCAATGCAGATTTTTATCTGGTCTTTTAAATATCTCAACTACTTTTCTGAGTTTTTTCTGTGTGACTCTGTGGATAAACTGCTGTTATGATCATGGTGTTCTGGATGATCCTGATAATTTACTACTAGACAATATAAAGGTGATCTGTGTAGTTGCATAGCTTGCTACAGATAAGGTAGGTGTTTTGAAGATAAGAAGTAGTTTGTTTCTCAAGTTGTTTCCTGACAAACTTCTCTAACTCCTACAGAGACCGGCTGTCAGCCAGTGACATGCTTCAGGTGAGAAAAGTGATGGAACACGTGTATGAGAAAATCATCAACTTGGATAACGAGTCTCAGACAACAAGCTCCTCCAACAACGAGAAAGCAGGAGAACAAGAAAAGGAGGAGGACATTGCTGTGCTAGCAGAGGAGAAGATTGAACTTCTGTGCCAGGACCAGGTAAGTTCCCTGTGATCAAAACCAGGCCCTAGCAGTAAACTGGTTGTGAATTTTTGAGTTCGGAGCTTGAAATATGCTATAGAGTATCTGTTACCTTTAAAACTAAATAAATGTTTTGACATTGTTAACTTAGTACTGACACAAGTTTCTGACAGTTCAGATAGGCAAGTGAAAGATTTTTCATAATAAACCTGTTTAATTTGCTCTGACATGGGGCCCTTACAGGGTTACTTAATCATGGTCAACAAATGGGCTTAATGCAATTCCATAGAGTTGTATTTTCAGCATTTCTGGAATGTTTTGAGTTCTGCTTTTTTATCAGTTTTCAAAATTGGTCCAAAACCACTAATTGCCTAATAAGTGTAATGGAGATTAGGTACTGGGGAGTTGGTTGTAATCTGAAGTTACATGTTACTCTGCTAAAATCTTTCAGTAATGTGTCAGGCTCAGTTGCTAATTGAAAAATCCGAGCCTTTGCATGGCGCTCATCTTGGTATCAGTTTCCACAATCCTGTGGATGAACTGGAATGTTTGGTTTGTTTTGGTGAGGTTTTTTTTTTTTCAATTTCTGCCAGCCTAGCAGACTTGTGGAGTAAAAGCTGCCTTTTTGCTGTGTAGGTTTTGGACCCCAACATGGACCTTCGAACTGTAAAGCACTTCATCTGGAAGAGTGGTGGGGACCTGACGCTGCACTACCGCCAGAAATCAACGTGAGGGCAGCGGCCACCAGAGCGGCCACCACTGACCCCACCTTGCTGTGCTGGTTCCAAGAGTAGTTCTAGAGCAGCCCACTGACCCCTAAGGTAGATGAGACTTCTAATGCCTCAGTATGGATGGGAAGTAAACATTTAATTGAAGTGACTAATAGACCTGTAATATAGAGGAAAAAAAAAAATCTATATGACTTAAACTAAAGTCTGTCCTAGTCTCAGTCAATGAGATGGGAGGTCCCTGAGTGGTTCGTGTTGTGTGAGGTGTACAGAGAGTGGATGATAACCCAGTGCAGACTTTTGCTTCCTCCTTTTTGCTTTTGGTTTTTTTCCAGAACATAATCCCCTCATCTACTCATGCTTGGTATCAAACAGGTTTGGCCCTATTAGTCACTGTTCACAATGTAATTAAGAACTGCGCACAAGGTATTTTTAGTACATTCCATTCATAGAGTTCCAGCAAGGATTTCTCACAGGTTACTTAAGCATTTCTACCACTAAAAGAAATCTGGAAAAGAAAACACCAGAAGATAGGTATTGCATACTTGAATGAATGGGCCCATTTAATTGCAAAGCAAGGGTTAACATGAGAATTGCTTTAATTGCTTTAGAGAGCTGTTGACATGCAAGATGGGAACACTAGAAAAATATCAGAGCAGTGTGAGTCCGGTGATGCTGTGCATCATAATAGAGTGAACATGCTTTGCAGCAACTTAGAGGTTTTTTTTTCTAAATATATATAATTACTTCCTGCACTGTATCCTAGGTGTTCTAAAGACACACTAGTCTAATTTTTGGTAACTGTGCTCCAGAAGTATGTGACATTTTGTTAAAACTTCAAACCATTCTGATTATAACTTCATATGTTTAATGTTAAACTCTAAAAACTTGTCAGCAGATTTCATATTCATGAGATAAAAATAACTGATTCTTCTTTTCCGAGGTTTTATATGCAATTGTTCTTTTGTTAGAGATTTATGCAGATCTTGTTTTCACTGCTATTTCTAAAAATCTGTGACTGTCATAGGCTCATGGTAATCTTTTATAGAAGTTTAACTTATTGGGGGGAGGGAGGGTAAGGGCCTTTCAGCTTTTTGTGAGAAAATGTGGGGATATCCCAGAAAACCATTTGTAGCCAGAGCAAATTACAAATCCTCATAGAGAAATAGTTTAGAAATTACTCTTGTCTGAAGCAGAAGCACAAGTGCCTTCAAGGGGCAGTATATTATTGGAGTTTCTTCAGGAGACACATGCTCTAGCCCTTCCTGTATCTTGTGATCAAGATTTAGGTTGAGGCCTAAATGGAAAGGAAAATCCCAATAAATTGTATTACTGGGATTGTATTGGTCAGACAAAAAGTAAAGTATTTTTCATCATGTTTTATTTTAAAAAATAGTCAAAATATAATCAAATAGTCAAAATAGTCATTCCCTTCTGCACTTTTAACCCAGTAAAACAAGTTCATTGCTTAGACAAAACCGTGGTTCAGAATTAAGCTAGCATGTTTTTTCCCATCTTTTGAGAATCAGGTTTAGTTTTTTATCCCCATTTCTGTGTATGCTTTGTTTGACACAATTGTGCTTTAACTGCACATTCTTAGTGCTATTTGTGAATTAAATGGTTAAACAGAACTGTAACTTTTATTGGTAAACTGTCCTGACTTGTATTTATTAATAGCAAGGGTCTTTGTCTGTTCCAATAGGCACTGTTTGGGTTATGTTTTGTTTCCTGGTTGTCTTCCTGTCCAATTGTATACATTAGAGTTGCTCACAGTAATTTTTTGTTTGAAATCAGCCCAAGGTTGTAATTTTCCTTCTGTTTTTTCTTTCTAACCATCCCGAAACACAGTAACAGGAAAGATTAATGGAAGAGTCTGCAATGCCAGAAGGGTAAATGATGTTTCACAGTTGTATAGAATAAAAGGCTTTAGTTAAAATACTTTCAAGTTGTTTTGTGTACTAGATGAATTGTGCAATTTTGGAGCTTGAATTTGACAAAGGGCTTCAGAGTGCTTTGAAGCCTCAAGTAATGCAATGGCTGAAGAAATGGCAGTGCCTTAGCAGAATCCTGTGAAGATAATCTTGTAATGTGGCTGAATGTAAGAATTTCTGAGGGGAGCTCTCAGTCCTGTTGAGGGGAGAATGTCACATGAGCAGTGCTGCTTTTGTACCATGGAAGTATTTTGTGCTAACAAGTGACTGGTGCCAGTTGCTGCTGAGCTGTCTGGGTGTGGAAAGGTTGTGGGAGGCACGTGGGAAACCAAGCTGGGTTTCCTGATGTTGAAAATGCCAGGGCAGAACACTCAGAGCTTTTGCTGTGGGAATTGTCAGCTGAGCTGCTCTCTCAGAGCACACAGTAATTCAGTGCCCAAATGTGCACCCAGATTTCCCAGCTCTGACTTAGATGGAGTATAAAGTGAAAGAAGGGGTTTTTTGCTACTACCTTTTAAATTCTGTCACCTTTTCTGGAGTTGTGCTGTCTGTAAGAGTCCTGAAGGCAGAAGGAGGAGAGCATTGAGTTAATATGAGAGTCACAGCTCCTGCATTGTGAGGAGTTTCAGATTGCCAGAATCATAAAGAAGGCTGCAGATTTGCAGAAGTTATTTAATTTCCAAGTTCATAATGGGAAGGAGTTGTAAATCTAGTGTTTAGTAGTGCAGCCTGTCTCCCAGAAAAGCATTTAAGTTGTGTTTGACAGGTAATTTTTTATTCTCTTTAGATGGGGTTGGGCTGAGAACAGGGGAGCTTGGCTCAGAACTTGTAGCTGAATTGTAAGTATCATTTTAGGATGAGAAGAACTGCTTGAAGGATTTACCAGTAACTTTAAGAAGCACTGAAAAAATATTCAAAATAATCTCTAGGCAGAAAGGTTGTGGACTCCCTTCTCTGGAAGTGCTCTAGACCAGGCTGGATGGGGCCCTAAGCATCCTGTTCTAGTGGAAGGTGTCCCTGCCCGTGGCAGGGGCTTGAATCTGGATGAGCTTTATTATAGAATCATAAATGGTTTGGATTGGAAGGGGCCTTAGTATAGTTCTACCTCTTGGTCTTGGGATGTATTAGTTGGATTGGCCATGTATTCCCCAGGAGAGGGACTGGCAGGGCAGTTACTGGTATAGAGACATTACACCAAGGTATTATTTTTCCTTTCACAGAGGTCCTGTTTGATTCAAACTTTATCCCTAGGAATTTATTGAACTTGGCATTTAGAAACAATCTTTAAGCACATGAGCTTACACTGTGGCTGGCTCCTGAACAGAGCTAGGTAGAGTCACCTCCCAGCTGGATGACAGAGCTGTTGGGAGCACACACTTAAAAAGAAAGTGGTTGATTGAAATAGCTCCCTGTACTACAGTGGAGGTTTTTCTGTACAGAGCTGTGCAAACACCATGCAGTGCAGAGGTGCTTACTAGAGCCTGGGTGGAACATGTCTGATCTCTCTCTGAGGATATTGACACTATTCTAAATGTCTTTTTCAGGAGACTCTGAATGCTTAATTGCATATTGTATCTTAGAAATGTAACTTTGAGCACACAGTTGAAATTCTGCTACAGCAGAAGCAATGCTAATTAGTGTTTGCTTAAGGCAAAAGCCAAGAAGGAGGTTGTGTGGGCAGTGCCCAGGAAATGGAACATACTGACACAGTCTAATCAATGCAATGAGTAACCTGTAGCTGCTTTTTCTTAAGAGCCTGTTCTTGTATAACTGCTTGGAGGTAAAAATTGCCCAGTTTTGGGGGAAGATGGAGGATGCATGTAGAAGTACATGAGCCCACCAGTACATGTGAGTGGTATGATCTCTGCTCAGCATTGCAGAGATCCATTTTCCTGCAGCATTTCTGAGCTACAGCTCAGAGAACTTCAGCCAAGTGTGGCTGAGCAGCCTCTGCACAGAGCCTGGAGCAGTACAGCAGGAGCTTCAGTAGATTTTCAGTCCTGCTGTGAAAGTTTAAGAGAGAAAATTAAATCATCACTGCCTGAATTTGGTGTTACAAGACAATAAATCCATCCACATTCACTCATTCGAGTTCAGCCAGAATAAATTCAGCGTCCATATTGCTGTTAATAATGAGATTTGCATGTTTATCTCTAGGATGGTTATTTCCTTATGATCTTGGGGGTTTACAGTCATTCCTAGTATAGGGTTATGCTGTATGGAAAGTTCCCATGGATCAAGCTAGCCTCAGCTAGGGCAGGGCTTGGCCAGCTTTCTGTGGCCTTTGTTGAGCAGAGGTTTGAGTAGCCAGGTGGGAGGAGGTCCCGTGGCTGTGAGGGCTCCTCCTGGCTCAGCCCCATCAGCCCTGGGTGCTGTGGCATTGGCAGGAGCACGGCTCAGTGGCGATGGGCTTTGCCTAATCCTCACTGTAATGCTTGAGCTGCTGGGAGCTTCTGTGGATTTAGTGTCTGCCAGACCTGTGTCCTCAGGCTCAACTGCTAATTTTAGGGAGCAGCTCAGGTCTGGAAGCTCATCCTGTTGTGTCTGGCCATACAAACCACCCTGCTGCTGTAACGTCTGAGGTGACCTCCTTCTCCTCCCTTTGTTCTACCCTTCTCCTGATGCTGCCCAGATAATCCTTGTGTCTGCAGAAGAGCTGCTGCTGTCACGTTTAGAGAGATCTCCAAGTTTAGAGTGGCAGAAGGGTCACATCCAGCTCCTGCTTACCTGGAAACAGATGTTTGGGACAGCAGCAGGCTGAGTGGCTGTTTGGTATTGGCTCTGAATCCAGCTACCCTCAGGTGCTTCTCCCATTCTTTTAAGGTTTTATTTTCATAAAATTCCAGTAACTTTTTTCACTTTGCACCCACAAACAGGAGTACTCCCCACTTTCTGGGCTGCAGCTCTGAGGGAGTATCCAAGTTGGTAAGAGAAAAGAAATTTGATGAGGATGTCCAACTCTTCACCTCATTTAGCATTTGAATGATCAGGTTTCAGGTTTGGAGAACACAACATTCTCTGGCTCAAGGTTTAACTACTTGGTTTTCCAAACCCCTTCCCAGAGCCAGTTAACATAGCACACAGAGGCTGGACACAGACTGAAGTAAGTTTAAGCCATTTATTATGGTGAGATTTGAAATCTAGCATGAGTTTTGACATTCCCTGTTCTTAGATTTCTAAAAGGTGTTTATGGTACAGAGTCACTTAAATGAGCTATTACCCTTTCATGGCCATTTTTGAGAAAGGTAAAGGACTAGAAACAGTCCTAAATAAACAACTTGAATAAAACACCACCTAGGCGTCTTCAGGCATCAGGCTCCAAGATCAAACAAACCTAGGAATAGTGTAAATTACATTTATTTTTAGTGTTTGGCTATTCACCCTTGTAAAAGTCAGCTGAGGGAACAAAATAGGAAATTTATTTTAGCAAGTAGGAAATAAAACTGGCTCACAATTAACAGACCCTTTAGCAGACTAGAATTCACTGTCAATTCTGCTGCCTTAGTTAGAGCTTAATACATTCTTTAAAGTAACAGATGCTTTGACAGTCCCGTCCAGAACTACTGTACTTGCAGTATTTCAGACTAACAACAGATCAAGGACAGATTTTTTGTCAGGGTGGACTCATCTGAAGCCCTCACGTGCTGTGACTTTGCTGCACCCTTTGGCTGAAGCTGAGCTGTCACAGGCAGACCTGGTGGACCCTGAGTCCCCCCCCTGCATCAGTACCAGATTTCATCCCAGTCAGCTGCCTCCTACTGACCTGCACAGAGCAGAAACAGAGCAGGAGCCAGGGCAGGGCAAAGGAAATCAGGCAATATTGTGCTAAATAAGTACTTTAGTTTATAGCCTAAACACATGCCAGCCTTGTACTCCATTCTCTTAATTTACAAAGGATTTTCACTGCAGTAGCTGTATTATTGCTTACCAGCAGCTTTGAAATGCCATGATAAATCACTGCCCTGAGGATTATAAAACCATCCTTGTCTTCCATTGTTTATATCATGTTTGCTGTTACATTCAGAAGTGATTTGGAGACAAATGCAAACAAAAAAAGCTACAAAAACCAACTGCTGGTGCTGCACAACAGCCCTGTCTTAAACTTACAATTTGTATAAAAATAGTAATGAGTAAATAGAAAAGCACAAGCAAAGGAAAGCTATTTCTCAGTCACTACAGAAGCCAAGACATTTAATCTTCACTAAAAAGATTCATTGCCCCTACTTTAAAATCTTCAATTTGTTTCAAGTAACCACCATCAGTCCCTCCCCCCTCACTGTTTATTTAACTGCAAGGCCACCACCTGCTCCACTCAAGAGGAGAAGTGAATGACAGGAGCCACCACCATGGCTTTGTCCCATTTGAGGTTGCAGTTTCAAACCCCATTGTGTTTCTTTCCTGCCCAAGTAGGTGTAAAGAAGGTACACCAATGACTGTTGCAGAGAAGGGAACTAAACCAAGAAAAGTAAGAGTCTAGTAAGAGTACTAGAGTAGTAAGTAAAAGTATCTTAGTGTAAGAAATGCCTTGCAAGTCACAAGAACAGTCTAACCAAGATGTACCATTCGAAAAGCTTTTTAACGAATCAAAACTATAAATATTTTTTATGCCATCAGACATACCAATAAAAATCAACACTAAGTGTCACTGTTCAGGCACAGTGCCTTTGTAAATACATTCAGGAGCACTTGTAGGCAAATGTCAATTCCAGAACTTGACATTCTGGCAGTGTCCAATTTGTTTCTGCATCAATTTCTCTATTGATTGGGTGATTTTGGACAGCATTCAAATCCTGAACATAGATCAATCCATTAAACAGTGATTGGAAAAGACAACAGGATATGTACTTCATGTGATTTCTCTTCTAGTATTGTCTACACTAACAAAATAGAGTAACTGGAGTTCTTTCAAGATCAGAAAAATATTCTGAGCTGTAGCATTGCAGCACTCAGCAGTCTGTAAACAGCAGCAGGGTGCATTTCACTCAGGATCTTGTGCAGCTGCTTCTCCTTTCTGCTCACTTGCTGGCTCATGCTCTGGTGTCTCTGGAGCAGTGGCTAACGAGCTCTCCATGCTGTTCACAAGCAGCTTGGATTCCTGGGTATCAGCATCAGTTCCTAGTGTTGTTTTTGAAGAAATGTCATGGGGAAGATCAAGAGAAGGTAAAGATGGAATTGAAGGCAGGAGGTCATCCAGTGTGGGCTGCTTGCCTGATCCTTCACGATATGGGGTTAAACCTTCAGGGTCCAAAGTTGAGGCATTTTCTGGGAAATGGAGATATGTTTTGGTTTTTTACAAACTATCAGGCTAACAGACAGTGCCTCAGCATTTTCATTTAAAGAAAGAGACCCACATTCTATAAACAAGGAAAAGCACATTAGACTTTTCCATTTCTAAACCTGATTTCTGCTACTTTTTCCATCCCATTTTTGCCATTCCTGCTGATTTTTATTAAAACTTGCCTATTTCCACAAACTGTGATGATGTTAAACAAGCGTGAGTTGGTGCCATTCCAGAAATAAGACCCAAAGGAAATCTTGAGTGCACTTACCAAAATAAGCAGAGGCTTCACTATTCAGCATTAATGTTTCAGGGCCTACAGAAGCCCCTGCTGCTGGCATGTTGAAGGAGGCAGATGGGGACAGGTTGGACACTTCTGTTAAGCTTGTGAACTCGGAAACTGAAATTCCAGACATATCTAGAAATCCTGAAGCAGAAAGCAAGTGTTAGTTATATGCAACACAAAATTCTAGACTCAAAAGGACATATTCTATCCAGACTGAAGTCAGTGAAGTCCTCTTCCCACTAAATGCAAATAAATTTAACTTACCTGGTTCCCAAATTCTACAGCTCTGTAATCCAGGGAAGTCAAAAACCTCAAGGAAAACCACCACCAGTGCTCACAGTTCTGAATTTAAATTTCTAGCTTGTTTAAGACCATATTAGTTTATTTAGATGTACTCTGAAGAATTGGTGAAAAAAAGCACCCAAGAAAACACACCTGGATCCATGACCCTCTGGAGAGGGGGAGGAGGAGAAAGGGAGCTTTCTGGTGAGTAACCACGCATTTCCTGCTCTGTGGAATGATCCAAGTTCATAACTGTTTCAGAGCTGTCATTCTGAGAGGTAGGTGCCAACAATGGAGTCTGGAATAAGACAGCAAGAAGTAAAAACATTGTTTTACATCAGAAGCTTGACCTGTAGCCAAGCCTCCCATGAAAGCATCCTCCCTGTCTCCACATGCACCAGTTCAGAGAGCAGCTGTGATGCTGAAAGTCAAACACCACTTAGGACATGTTCCAGTTCAGCCTTTTAAAGCCAGTCTGTTCTCAGAACTTGGTTCTTGGAGCTGTATCTTTCTCCTAGTGAAGTAGGTGTTCTAACATGATCCTCATTGACTGCCACAGCTGTAGGATGGAAGACTTGAAAATAGGGAGAAAATATCTGGCAAGAATTTATATCAGCCAATACTGGTGATCTGGCACCTGCTCAGCAGCATCAGCTCTCCCTTTCCCTTCACCCAGCTCCATTTCATTCAAACAAAATTAAATGCTGTACTCAAACATTCTGTATTACCGCTGTCCCAAACAGCAGAAAATTTTGAAACTCCAGAAAATATGGCAGAGATGGGAATTTATTTCTTTCCTACCTCTGTGTAACCATTAGTGGATGGCACAGGAGTTCCAGCTTCTGGTGAGGGTGAAGGTGATTTGCTTTCTGGCTTTTTCTTTGATGTCATGGATTGTGTTGGAATTCTGTGCAAATAGCCATATCCAATACCACATCCTAAACTGTACAAGAGAAAAGAATCAAGACACAAAAAAGGTGCTCTTAACAAAGCTAATATGTTAAATTTTGACTCTTTTAAACAAGAATAGTCTGTGTCTTTTATCTATAGCAGGAAATACCTACCTGTAAGAATTTCCACTTAAGAGTACTCAAGGAACACTCTGCAATCAACTTTCAGATATGCACAGCTTAGCTTTCAGTGACTTATTTTATATCTTTACAAAATATTTAATCTGACCTGATGTGGGTTTTGTTCTTGCTTTAGCTGAATGTTTTGACTATGAGAATGCAGATGATGAATCTGCTAATGGGGAACTCAAGACCGGAGTTTTGCCATTTGATTCAACTTGAGCAGGATTAAATCCTGAATGTGCCCAATTCCTAGTTCTAAGCTGACTTTTTTTAACATAAAGATTAACAGTTTTGGGTGAAAAGTGTGAAGAAACAAGGTTTAACTTGGAAACACCAATAAACTGATAGTAGTAATACTCCTAATAGGAGCTCATTTACATACAGCAAGTGTAAAACCTGTCATCCAGAGAGATCAGTACCTTCCTTCTCCACCCCAAGCTCCATTGGGAGTCACAACTACCTCTCGGATGGAATCTGCTTCAGTGTTATAAACCATCAGCTTCAGGGGCTTCCCCTCGTGGGCTTCAATCAGGGAAAAGAAATCCTCTGACTGTGAAAAAAAGAAAGTAGTAGTTAATAAACCCAAATGTGCAAGTCAGCATTTTACATAGTTATTTACTCACTGTGAGATATTAAACACCCAGAGACAGAAAAATCACCAATGTCGTTTGATCTTTAGTGGCAACGTCTTTTTATTGTCAGACTAAAAAGAAAGACAATGTTTACCTCAACAATAAAGCTTCTGTCATAAACATCAACCTGCCAAAATCCCCCAAAACCACCCCCATATGTTTGATTAGATTTACACAAAACCCAAATCCCCCAACAAGCACTTGGCAGGCACAAAGACAATCACTCCCTGCTGGAAGGAACGTGCACCCTACCTCCTGGAGAATCTGATCAGATCCAACAACGTAGTCAGTGTATGGCTGGAGCCCAGCCAGAGCTGCAGGAGATGAAGGTTCAACATCCTGTGAAAGAATGACACGAGTCACCTGCACCCACAGCAGGGTAAACTACCAATACCAAAAACCAGAGCTAACTCCCAGTGCAAGGAAGGAAAGAACATTTTGGTAATGGGATAAGGAAGTTCTCAAATCATCTATATGTGACATCCTGTAAAACATGCTGAGTAAGAAAGATGTAAAATATGATGAGAAAGAAAAGCTTACCAATTTAAAATTACATCCTCTTAAGATGCTGAGAAATTGCATTTACTTAAACAACCAGAATCATAAACACTCTTTCCTATTCAGTTCTACTTTTAGCTCTTCCTCTTAAAATAAATTTGTGGTGCTTTTTGTAACATTAATATTACTTTAATTAAGTTTAGCCAACACAGAGACACTAATCAGGCCAGAATCGTTTTGCTTTTGCCATTGATTCTTCAACATAAAATGAAAAAGCCCTTCCCACCCATACTGTTTGGTCTGGTTGGGATTGGAGTTATTTTTTGTCACTGTCACTGGGAACCCTGACAGCCACCCACTCCTTGTCCCTACTCAAACAGCTCAAACCTTCAAGACTGTGTTCCCTTCCTCTGTGTGCTTGCATCACTGTACTTTACACTACTGTGAAACATCGCACTGTAAAACAAGGTTACACCAACAATAACAATCCAGCCAAGAATTCCTCCTCACCAGCACATGCCAGACGTGTTCATTGGCTCCCTGGAAGCTGCAGAACCTCACGCTGGCTCCAAGGAGGCCCTGTCCTCCCCACATGTTACTGGGGATCACCTCCACCTCTCGGATTTTCATTGTTTTGATGTTATACACCTCCAGCTTCACTGCTTTCTCAGCATTTGCCTTCAGCAGGTCTTTCAACATATTGTTTTCCTTGTTCTGTAGAGCAGAGATACAGGATTAGCATTATTTCCAGTTGCACCTGTAACATCTGTGGCAGAATTTGAATACAAAGAACCAAAACTATCAAAGTTTAGGCTCTGTGGTTCACCAACAATCCCAGCCATTTCCAATTCCATTTTCTTTTACTAGGAAGCAGTCACTACTGTCAACACACATCCCTTTACATAAATACTTCCTGTTATTCCATTTCATCACTGGCATTCCTGTCCTTTACAACTGCCATTAAATAATACCAGCAGTATCAGATGCCAACTGTGTAGTCTAACAATGAGCAGCAACATTTCACTTCATGTCTCTGAGCCCCATCCCTCTTCAACAACACTTCAAAGTCACTCCAAACTGACTGTGAAAGAATATCTTCATTTCTGTCATGTTAGAAGATTAAATGATCTTCCCCCAAAACCTGCCCTTATAATGATCATTTCCAAAAAAGACATCTCCTCTCATAAAACCAAACTCAATGAATTCAGCTTGAATGTGATGAGGGTGGAGCATACAAGGCGAAGCTCTGAGCCACTGAAATAAACTTACAAAACTCCAACCAAAACCCAAAAAAACCCCGTCAAACCAAAACTCATCTCTTCTCCCATAACTCAACACACAGGAACTGTGTTCTTGGTCTCAAAAGTGTAAGTAGACAGGCTATGATTCTTTTTCATGTTTTATCAAATGTTGAAACAAGTTTGTTTAAACAAATGTTGAGCTCTGACTGTTGACTCACCAGTATTCACCTTGTGGTGGAAAATATATACAAATGAGTAATAACATAAACATTGTGTTAAGCTGTTAAGAAGTTAAGGTGAGTAAAGGCACAAACAAAACCTTTCCTTCAAACTTGGATCTAGCCAAAGAGACTTTGAACACCTGCAAGTTTTACTTTACTTTGAATGTCCAATGTGAAAAGTTTCCCTGCTTGTGACAGTTACAGCTTTTACCTTTCATCATCACTACAGCACCCACAGCTCATGCAGGGTGGGAAAAACCAACACTGAAATCGTTTGAGACTTACAAGCCTGGTGTGTCCTATGGCAATGATGAAATCAAAGAAAGGTTCCAGTCCTCCTTGTTGGGCTGGGGAGTTCTCTTGAACCTGCAGAACATACATTTTCTTGTTACTCTACACTGACCTCCAGTTAGGTAAGTGAAAGTGTTAATCTTTACTTTCAATATTTACTTTTGAGCTGAGCCAGAGATAAGGCACCAAATGACCGCCCTTAAGAGGCAGTCCACAATTAGGCTCTTACTTTTATAAAACTATGAACAGGTATCCAAATCAAGCTGAAAAAAGCAGGTTTTGAACCCCATATAAGACACAAATGCTGTGGTTCACAGTTCACAGCCTGGAATTATGAAATACTGAGGACTCTGCAGAAAGGCTTGGTTTTCAACGTGCTGCTGCAGGATTTTTCCCCATGGTTCTAACAACCTGAGCACAGTGAGAGTCCCCACTTGCACCAGAGCCATTTTTCCATGAACACAAGAGACAGCTGGGTTCCCATTTCCAGCCCATTGGAACAGGAATATTTACACAAGTACACTACAAGCACACAGCTGCCCACAAGTTCTGGTCAAGAAAACTGCCACCACTTACAAAAGATTCCTAAGAAATAAGAGTTGGGACATCTCAAATTCATTAGATCCAAAGCTGTCATAGAAGAGATGCCATCAATAGAGAGGACACCCATAGAACACTTCCATCCAGGAAAGAAATCCACCAAAATTTCACAGACTACATTAAAGTCCACCCACTTCTAGGTACACTGACAAAGCAAGATGGTGTTAAGGAATCACTGCAAACCTACTGACAGTTTGCTCTTGACTTCACTTTTTGTTAACTCAGCAGCCCCTAATCTAAGATATATTTGATTCCTGAGGGCCACCTCACAATTCAATCACAAAATTACAACCCAGGCATTATCTAAACTGGGAAGTTCATTGCTAGACAAGTTAAAATTCCTACATCTTATATTTGGTCTGGTGCTACCAAAATGCTAGATATGTATTTTTACTTTTTTTTTTTAATAGATAAAGTTGTATTGGTATTGAGGCTTTTGCTGGCAGAACTGTCTATAAAAGTTATAAAATATATTTAATAGCATAGTTACTTCAGCAAAAGCTTCTAAAGCAAAAGTAAGAATAAAAATCATGCTTTATTTTGAAACAGTCAAGACTGAGCACTGTAACCACACCTGGAGTAGAAGTATTAACTTTCATCACAACCCTGAACTGCACCAAAAGCAAACAGGCAGCTTTATACTGATGCTGAGAAACACAGAATGCAGATGAAGTGGAAACAGCACGTGGCAGCAACGTTCCCATTCTTACTCCAGGGAGGGAAAATACCCACTAAAAGAAACGGTAACTCATGCAAACAGCTGTTATCTGCCCATCCCTAAACTTCTAAATATGCATTTACACCACTGTACGTGCAGACAATTTGCTAAAGAGGGGAGTTACAACAAACTTGCATCTACATCTGGGAGAGGCAGCCACGGAGGAAAACACCTGGAGCGGGAATTAACCCCCTAAGACGATGCTGTGAAGATCCACAGAGAAGGGAGCAGGGAAAGAAGGAGGGAAGCAGGGAGGGAAGAAGGGGAATAGGGAGAGAGAAGAACAGGGAGAGAAGGAGAGCAAAGAGAGAGAGAACAAGGAGAAATGGAGGGGAGCAGAAAGAGAAGGGGGACGGGGATGGGAGCGGGGAGAAAATGAGGCGAGCAGGGCGGGAAGAAGCGCTGTTCTACTCTTGAACTATTTCAAGTTCCCCGAGAGCGGCCCCGCAGGCTCCCCCAGGCTGTTCGGCACCCGGGTCCCACTGCAGCCGCCGGGACGGGCACCCGCGGTACCGGGAGCGGCGCGGCCGCCCCGCCCCTGCCGGCGTGGCAGCTCCGGGGAGGAGCCAGCAGGTGGGAGCCGNNCGCCGCCCCTCGCGGCCCTCCCAACCTCCCTCGCTCCCGCTCCCCGCGGGCCCGGCGGCGGCCGCCTCACCCCGTGCACGTGGAAGCCCTCGGCGCCGCCGCCGGGGCCCTCGGAGCTGGATCCCAGCCCCATGGCGGCCGCCCCGCCGGGACCCGAGCGGAGCCGGCCCTCAGGCGGCGGCGGCCCCGAGCATCGCCCTCACGCCGCTCCCGCAGCCCCGAGCAGCCGAGCGCCGAGCGCAGCGCCGCGACGCGGCGGAACGATGTGGGAGCGCGGCTCGGCTCCGCGCCCTGGCGCGGGACCGGCGGGGGACGGCCCCCCGCGACCGGGGCG